>BJCN01191597.1:0-12053 GCA_018326445.1 Flaveria brownii
AGGGATTTGCGATCATGGCCCGTCATCGTTATCCGATTGAAAGTTGTAGAGTCTTTGAGAGAACTGATGGTGCAAAGTTACACTCAACACTAATATCCTTTAACAATCACCAAATTGTAGAACATGTGGAAGATGATTCAGGTGTAAATGACTCACCTGGTCCACCACAAGCTAAAAAGGGCAATCGCAAGGCAGTTAAGTCCAGTGATTCTAGTAAAAAGAAGGATAGTACCCATGCGAAACAAGCTACATTGAAGGTTGTTCTGGGGGAGGCTTTGGGTTATGGGCCAGCATTATCAGAACATATTGTATTAGATGCTCACTTAACTCCAAACATGAAAGTTTCTAAGGACGTGAAATTAGAGGATAGTAGCATTCAGGCTCTTTCTGAAGGTGTTAAGAGGTTTGAGGACTGGCTGGAGGATGTTATTTCAGGTGCTAAAATTCCAGAAGGATATATCTTAATGCAACAGAAGAAAATAGGGAAGGATCAAATCCCTGTTGAATCATCTGGCACTGATCAGGTTACCTTTTGTCTTTAATCGTTGTTTGTAATAAACTAATAATTCTGTTAATTTAGTAGTGAAATTTTTCAACCTTATGTTGTTTGCACCATCGGACACACTTACTGGTTTCTAGTTTTACTTCAACTACCCTTTCCTTTCTTTGATAAGTAGTTCTTCATATTGGTAATAGCAAGAACCTTTTCCATATTGTTAGTCTTGACATGCTTTGAACTACTTTTTTGCAGATTTATGATGAGTTCTGTCCTTTATTGTTAAATCAGTTCAGCTCAAGGGTGTCTGTGAAATTTGAGACCTTTGATGCTGCATTGGATGAATTCTACAGTAAAATTGAGAGCCAGCGAGCTGAACAGCAACAACAAGCAAAAGAGAGTTCTGCAATGCAGAGACTTTCCAAAATTCGCAATGATCAGGTCCTAGTTATACACTCTGTAGTTCTAGCTTTAAACATGAAAGCTTGAAATTTGATTCGCCTGAGGTTCATTTCCTCAGGTTTTATAATTAAAAATGCTTGCAATGTTGCATCCTAACATCTCTTAGTGGAGTAGACTGGTCTGTGAGTCAAAACCATTTTCCAAGTTGATTTGATCTATTATGTGATAGAAGTCCAACAATGTATTTCACATTTGCTTGAATTGTTTAACGATCTGTTAGCATTTTTAACAAAAAGCTATATTCGTTGCACAAACGAAGGGATGATTAAACTACTAGCATAGCCAGAATCAATGGAAGGAAGGATCATGATGCTACTTAAATTTTATAAAATTATGATCATACTATGATAAAACATGTCAATTAATTTTACAAAAATTAGAGGGGGCATTGATATGGGTGTACCTGAAAACAGTAAGCAATTCAAGTTCAACAGTAACCAAGAAATTCTCATGGATTTGAATCAAGCTAGGATTGTCTTACCTACTGCATTACGTAATGGGGACTTGTTAGGTGATCCTGGTTACAACAAAGGATTTATGTTGCTCAAAAGGTTGTCCATCTTTTTATGCTTTTAGTAAGTTGCTCACATGCACACGTGTGTTTTTATTAAAATCATCTGGTAATTATTTGACCCGGAATGAAGCCTGGAATCCACCCAAAGAAGTCTGATCTTTTATTCAACTTATTTGTCACTATAGTCTATAAAATTGGAATCAATGGGACAAGATCAAATTCTTAGAATAGGTGCAGACAGTGGTCCCAAAGGATGCACGCCAGATTTCTTTTATTACCGGCTGAATTTTTTCTACTGAAATAACAATTTTCATTCCCAGATTTTGTTAATTTCTTGTCTAGAGAGATGCCTTGTAATATCTCTATATATTGGGGGATGTCTTACTTCTTTAGGAAGAAATGATGAATAGAATTTTGGAGTTTAACCTCTATTTTCTTTGAAATCTTTATTTTTTTTATAGATATTCGATTCTTGGTGTTGTATAGTTTTCCCTTTCCTTTTTATGTTGGTGGGTTTATTTTCTTAGAAATTTGTGTGGTGGGTACTTAACCACTAATTGGCTGCAGCTTTGTTGCTGTTTTGTTCTTTGTTTTTTAGTTTCAATGTTTCTATCCATTAGGCATGATGCTGCTTAAACCAAATAAACCTGGAAAACCTTCAAACTGACTTAAATAGATATATAACTAGCTAACAGCTGAGACTGCACCAGAAGAATGTAAAATGCATGTAGATGTGCCGATGTGGTATGCGTAGTTTCTTAAACCGCGCTTAAAGGGCACATCTGAAATTATTCATCAAACAATATCATAAATGTTGAGCTTATTGAAAGCTTTTGTTACAGGAAAACCGTGTGCAATTACTGAAGAAAGAAGTAGATCGGGCTGTCACAATGGCAGAACTTATAGAATACAATTTAGAAGATGTGGATGCTGCTATCTTGGCAGTTAGAGTAGCTCTTGCAAATGGTATGAATTGGGATGATTTGACCCGGATGGTGAAAGAGGAGAAGAAATCTGGAAATCCTGTTGCGTGTCTTATCGACAAACTACATCTGGAAAGAAATTCCATGAGTCTGCTTTTGAGTAACAATCTTGATGAAATGGATGATGATGAAATTACTCAACCTGTCGAAAAGGTGTTACTTGGACTTTTTATTACCCACATTTTATTTTTCTAACTTATATGGTTGATTAGTGCATCCACTAATGCTAATGAAGTCATATTAATCTTGCTTATTTGGTAGTCTAGTCACTAGTGCAACTATTCATGCGGGTCATATGTTTAACTTCTTAAAGTATTTAATTTTCTGGGTATATATGACATGCTTCCTTTATATTCATCTCATATTCTCTATTGCTACAATACCTACTGATATTATTGATAGCCCTTTGAAGTATACACGGAAGTTGTGAATGTATGTTCTTCACTTTTAGGTGGAAGTCGATCTATCACTTTCTGCTCATGCCAATGCTCGACGGTGGTATGAGCAAAAGAAAAAACAGGAGAGCAAGCAAGAAAAAACTCTTACAGCTCATGCAAAAGCCTTCAAGGCTGCTGAAAAGAAGACACGTCAGCAACTCTCTCAGGTATGTTGGACTTGATCCTAATTTTGGGTTAGAAGATAAATGGGTCAGATGGGTTGAAGTTTGATCGTGGGTTTTCTGCCCAGTTTTTGGTGTTTTAGAGTTTGTTTAGTTTTATTATTTTGGTATCATTTAGTCTTTGATTTGGTGTGTTTTATTTGGAAAGTTCAATTCGGTAGTTGATTGGAGTTATTTAAGGATAGTATTGATTTCCTGGCATCAGGTATCTTGGTGGGCAAGTTTTTGGTTTATTACATATTGAGGTTATCGGTATTGTATTTGATAAGGTCTTTGATTAATAATAAAAAAAAGAGTCAAGGACTGTTCCCCTCAAATATCAGTCTTTTTCTTTTTCCTGTTTATATATCCAATTGTCTCCCTACAATTTCCCATCAAACAGTTTTAGCTGATTGTGCACTTATCACATCAGCTTTGTCTTTCCTTTCTAATGATTTCTGCACAGCTTCTTTGTTTCCGTGCCAGCTTTACTAACTATGCTAATGATGAAATTATCAGGAAAAATCTGTTGCTGCCATTTCACATATACGAAAAGTGCACTGGTTTGAAAAGTTTAATTGGTTCATCAGCAGTGAGAATTATTTGGTTATCAGCGGACGGGATGCTCAACAGAATGAGATGATAGTCAAACGCTACATGTCAAAAGGCGATCTGTGAGTGCATACTGCTGCTACTTCTAACTGGGTGCAGCTTTGTGCTTTAATGCTTGATTTTAACGTATTTTATCGTTTTTTGAGCCCTTCTCTTTGGTTCGATTCAGTAGATAAATTTCTTGTCATAATAATTAGTCATAATAATTGCTTTTCATAATTACTGTTATTGTTGAAGCATTACAAGCGAGGAAGTGAGGAAAGTCCTTAAGAAAATGGGGAGGGCTAAGGCGGTGGGGATAGACAACATACCAATTGAGATGTGGTGGTGTCTATGGGAAGAAGGACTCCAATGGCTAACAGAGTTATTCAACACTATCTTCAAGATTGGGAAGATGCCGGACCAGCGGAGGAATAGTGCTATAGTTCCTTTATATAAGAATAAAGGGGATGCCCAAGTTTGCACAAACTACAGGGGAATAAAGCTCCTCAGTCATACTATGAAACTTTGGGAAAGAGTTATCGACTCGAGACTTAGAAGAGAAACTAAGGTAACGATAAATCAATTTGGATTTATGCTTGTGCGCTATACAACGGAAGCCATATACATCATAAGGAGGGTAATTGAGAAATATAGAGAAAAGAAGAAGGATCTTCATATGGTCTTCGTCGACCTGGAAAAAGCCTATGATAGTGTGTCGTGAAAACTCATTTGGGAAAGTCTACGAGGTAGAAAGGTTTCAGAGAGATATTACATTAGTCAAGGATATGTAATATCTACGAGGGGGCGAAAAGTGTGTGCGTGCGCTGGTGAATGATACAGATTTCTTTTCGGTGGATGTGGGTCTCCACCAAGGATTAGCATTGAGTCCATTTTCTTTTCACGGTAGTTTTGGATGAGTTGTCCAAGTCTATACAGGGGCAGTTCCATGGTGCATGTTATTTGCTAATGATATTGTGTTAATAGCAGAGAATAAAAGAATGCTTAATGGTAGGTTAGAAGAGTGGAGAATGGTATTAGAGCGCAAAGGCTTAAGGATAAGTCGCTCTAAAACGGAATACATGCATTGCAACTTCAGTGGTGCGAACGAAGATGACACCCAAATTAGTATTCAGGATCTGGTGGTTCCACAAACGAGTAGATTCAAGTATCTTGGCTCGTATGTCCAGGAAAACAGAGAGATTAACAGTGATGTAGCCCACCGTATCCAGGCAGGATGGTGCAAATGGAGAGCAGCGTCGGGGATTTTGTGTGACAAGAGGTTCCCAACAAAACTAAAGGGAAAGTTCTATAGAGTAGCAGTAAGACCTGCTATGTTATACAAAACAGATTGTTGGGCCATAAAGAAGTCACAAGGGCGGCAGATGGAGGTCGCAGAGATGAGAATGCTGAGGTGGATGTGCGGCCACACAAGGATGGATCGGATAAGGAACGACGTGTTCTGACAGAGATTAGGGGTGGCATGCATCACTAACAAAATTCAGGAGGGGAGATTGAGATGGTTTGGACACGTGAAGAGGAGACAAATGACAGCACCAGTTAGAACTGTAGATAACATTGTCTTAGATGGTAGGAGGGGTAGAGGAAGACCAAAGTTGACGTGGAAGGAGTTGATTAGGCGGGGCATGTTAGAGTTGCACCTCTCCGAGCACATGATCGAGGATAGGAGTGACTAGAGGCATAGAATTAAGGTTAAGGACTGCTAGTGGAAATCGGTTGAGATAGTGCATGCTTGTGACATAGGTAGACTCTCCTTTTCCTTTATATGAAGTGCTAATACAAGATTAAGAATAGGGGCTTTTAGGACAATCATAGAGCAGAGTAATTAGGAGTGCTGTTATTGAATGTGCGCTTTTTATTTTAAAAATTTGTGCCTTTTGTTCATTGTCTGAGATGTGTATGTGGGTTTATATGTCCTTGTGTTTTGCTCAACTGTTATTTGAAATATCCGGAATATGCCTGTAATCTTGTGTTTCTTTTTTCATTTTTGAGCCCGGGGTCTCATTGGAAGCGGTATCTCTATTCTAAAAGATAAATGTAAGATTTGCCACCATCCAACCCCATCCAATCCCTCCCAGACCTGCTTCTAGTGGGATATACTGGGTATGTTGTTGTTGTATCTTGAGCATAATAAAAATGGTAATTGTAACTGCTACTATTTAGTAAGCACAGGAAAAGAATAAAGAGATCTGAATGATGTCCGTATCTTTTATCTTGTTCTTGGGATGCTGAGGTTTTTTTTTTCAAGTTAACAGCCCAATATCATCTCATTTACTTGGCTTAATGGTTTATACGGAAGTACCATTCAAAGTTTCAAACACGTTAAGGCTCTTTTGTGGACCCAAATGCTGGATACTCTTTTTTAGCACACATTATTGATGGTGCTATTTGTGCTATATGGTGTAAATTTATGGTGCTGATATAAGAGGTTTGCAGGTATGTCCATGCAGAATTACATGGAGCTTCAAGTACAGTGATCAAGAATCACAAGCCTGATAATCCTGTACCCCCTCTTACATTGAATCAAGCAGGATCTTTCACTGTAAGTTACAAACTATTGATTTCTTCTTCATGAGCGGAAATAATTTGCCAGTATTCACATCTACCTTGATTGAATTGTGGTTTCTAAATCATTAAATGGTACTCATGATCATAAACATTTAGTATAGTAAATTCCTTGATGTTTGATCAGAGATGTATTAGGATATTCATAACAATTTTATTTCATTTATTGTGATGTAGGTCTGCCATAGCCAAGCATGGAACTCAAAGATTGTTACCAGTGCATGGTGGGTGTATCCACACCAGGTGAGTAAAACTGCTCCTACTGGGGAATATCTTACAGTTGGCAGTTTTATGATCAGAGGAAAGAAAAATTTCCTTCCACCTCATCCTTTAATCATGGGTTTTGGAATGTTATTCCGTTTGGATGAGACTTCATTGGGGTCTCATCTGAATGAACGGAGAGTAAGGGGTGAAGATGAAGGACTTGATGAATCTGAGGGCACTGTGCCTTTTAAAGAATTGTCTGATAGTTCCGAGAATGAAGCACAAGATGCCGAATATCCAGCGAACGTTTCTGATTTACTAACAGATAACAAAAAAGTGACAAATTTATCTTCTGAAGCTGAGTACAATCATGGCATTAGCTCCAATTCGAGACAAGTTTCTGTGGTAGAGGGGACATCCGCTGCAACTGTGTCCCCTGAACTTGAGGATCTCCTAGATAAAGCTCTTGAGCTTGGATCAGCTGCTAAAAAATATGGGCTCCTTGCTTCTTCACAAGCAGAGTCTGAAATAAATAACGAGGAGAAGAAAGAAACAGTGAGTAGGGAGAAGCCTTATATTTCCAAAGCAGAAAGAAGAAAGCTCAAGAAAGGACAAACGCATAGTGAAAGTGGAGGTGGTGGCCATGTGATTGAAAATGTGGAGAAAAAGAAGTATAAAGCTGAAGAGAAAAATGTTGAGAATTTAATGGTGGATGGTGGTGTGAAAGTCAGCCGTGGTCAGAAGGGTAAACTTAAGAAGATGAAAGAAAAATACAGGGATCAAGATGAGGAAGAGCGAAACATCCGAATGGCTTTACTTGCTGTGAGTACTATAAGTTGCGTTGTTTTCTGTCGGTTCACATTTGGCTAACCAGTGTTTACCATGAACATACTGCAGTCTGCTGGGAAAGTAAAATCTAGTGAACAAGAAGTGCAGAGTGAGGTAATAACTACTAGCAAAGAGTTGACACCTGTAGGCGGCGGTATGCGTCCCCATCACTTATGTGCTGACTATTGAACATATAAAGCGTTTGTTTTAATGTAATGGTTGTTGATGCAGGCAACGGAGATGCTACAAAAAGATGTTACAAGTGCAAAAAGGTTGGGCATCTAGCTAAAGACTGTGAAGAAGATGCAAATGGAGGTAGTGCAACTGATAGGCTTAATGAACCGGAGATGATAGCAATGGAAGAAGATGATATAAAGGAGATTGGTGAAGATGAGAAAGAGAAATTAAATGATGTGGATTATCTGACAGGGGTCCCTTTACCAAACGACATTCTTTTGTATGCTGTGCCTGTATGTGCTCCGTACGCTGCTCTACAATCATATAAATATCGTGTCAAGATAATCCCTGGAACAGCAAAGAAAGGAAAAGGTACTCTTTCCAAGTTTTAATAAACAAAAAATGCTGAAAGCAGACTACTGTTTTGTGTTTTTGGATGATGAAGTTATTTCCCTTTGGGTTTGTAGCTGCAAAAATGGCGATGAATCTGTTTGGTCACATGGCGGAAGCAACTCAACGAGAGAAAGAGTTGATGAAGGCATGTACAGACCCAGAGCTGATGGCTGCGATTATTGGAAACGTCAAGATCTCTGCAGCAGGGCTCACTCAACTTAAGCAGAAACAAAAGAAAGGAAAGAAAACAGCCAGCAAAGCAAGCTAAGTTTCATGTTTATGTGAAAGTAGAATGTAAAAGTACAGAGACTCCAATTTTGACAGGCAAGCAGGCTTTATGCAAATGAGCAAAACCTAAACTGAAACATCGTTATGGCTTGTGATTAATTATTTTCTGTGTTTGTGGAAATCAAGGTCAAAAAGTGTTGTAGGATTGCACACAATATAAAGTAATATGTATAAATGTTTTGGCTTTTGTACTTGTTTACTTAAATTGGGTTCACGTCCGTTTGTTTGGCTTGTTTTTTCCAAACTAAATGAGTATGACATTAGTAGTAGCCTCTTTGTCGTCCGAACCTTAAGAATAGCTTTGCTGTAAATTGTGTATTACCAGGAAAGTACGTTGTTGTAGCTTGATTTGTCACAAATCCAAAGCATATGTTTGGTTAAACAAACAGTGCAGGTGAAATTAGTTTAAGAATAGGGACAAGTTGCATGGAGACTATAAGTTGCAGTTTTGAGTTATTATAGGATGGTATTATTTAAGACTGAAATGAACCTAATTACCTAAATGCATTGCATTCCCCGCTGGGAAGGAGATGAGCAGATGATGAAGCAAGAATGTGATTGTATTTGAAATGCAAAGAGGA
Organism: Flaveria brownii; assembly: GCA_018326445.1. Lineage (NCBI taxonomy): Eukaryota > Viridiplantae > Streptophyta > Magnoliopsida > Asterales > Asteraceae > Flaveria > Flaveria brownii. The sequence continues at coordinate 8,702 of BJCN01191597.1, forward strand.
AAGTAAATGAAAATCGTACAAGTAGAATCATAAATAAACAAAGAGACAGATGAAGGATGATTAGATGTTGATGGGTTTATCTTAAGTGGCCATGGCAGCCTCCTTCAAAGCCTCGCTCAATGTAGGATGAGCATGGCATGGCATTTGAGTTATGACCAAAGCAGCCTCATGGATGAGCTCCCCTGCTGCATTTGAGGCCATTATGTGCACGCCTACTATCTTGTCTGTTTCCTTTTCGGCTATCACCTTCACCACTCCTGCATCATCGATCGACTTTGTTCCCCGCCATCGGGAACTTGCCTACTCTGTAGGCCACCCCGGACTCCTTCACCTGCTCCTCCGTACGTCTTCCCCAGGGACGCCACCTCAGGATGCGTGTACACCACACCCGGGGCCCCCGCTTCTCTTCTCTATACAGGTAGTCTTGCTGGGCAGCCTTAATCGCCGCCACGTACCCTCCGGGGCCTCCTCCGATCACAACCACGTCGTCGTGATTTACATCCGCCGCCATCCCTCTCCATGAAACATACCTAAACCCGCCTTTCTTCTCACCAAATTCAGCATCGCCATCCCCGCCCAGCTTTTCTTTTCACAAACTACTCTATGTTATGTTTCCTCAAATTTCAATTTAATCAATCACTTGGACCAACAAACAATAATTTGGTTGGTGGGTCATCTCAGCTCATTTAAATATATTTAAATTTAAATTTAAATTAAAATGTTCAACAGCAGCCTCCCACCTTTTCCTTTTCATTCTATTTATATTATTATTATCATTAATTAAATATTTATAATCATTTTTCCATTTTTGACGTGAATCAGCTTCCCTTTCTTAATTCTCATCCATTTACCGTTATATTAATAGGATCGTTCACGAACCGTCACGAACCGTCACGTCACGAACCGAGTCGAACCGAACCGGACCGGACCGGACCGGACCGAACCGAACCGAACACACTTCTGTTCGAACTCGGTTCGCTTCGAATTTACAAATTTGAGTGTAAAGTTCATGCTCGTACTCGGTTTGGTTTTAAACTGAGCGCTCGGTTTTGCCCGGTTTCGTACGGTTTAAAACAAAACTAATAATTCATTTAAAAGTTTCAACCTTTCAAGTTCCAACCCTAGTATCTTCCCCGATGCTTCTTCAAATGTTCTTTAAGAACCAAATCATCAAAGAAAAATCTAACGAAGGTATCGTCATTAGGAGCAACTGAACAAAGTCGGACTTCGAACAAGGTCCAACTTCAGACTTCAGAGCCGGATTGTCAGAGGAGGGATGCACGGTTACTGTTGCAGGTTGGATTGCCAAAGGTCGGGGTTGTAGGTCAGAGTGCCGGAGGTCGGGGGTTGCATGTCGGAGTGTCGAAGGTCGGCACCTCGGTAGTCGGTGGGGAGGTTGGAGGATATGGGGGACGGCTGGAGAGTGGTGATGGATGAAATGGTGAAAAGATTTTGAAATGTGAAATGATAATTTGATTAGAGAGTTAAGACTTTTACATTTAGGGTTGTTGACTTTTTGACTAAATAATTAAAATAGTAGTAATTGGTAAATAACTAAATAAATTAACAAATATATAATATATAAAAACTAAATTTAAAAATAATTCGAGCGAAAATGAGCGACGAGCGAGCGACGAGCGAGCATACCTTTACTCGTGCTCGGTTAGTTTTCAAAACGAATCGAGCCGCTCAATTTGTTTACAACCGAGTCAAAATTCGAACGAGCAAAAATCCAAACTATTTTCCAACGAGCAAAAATCCGAGCTTTTTTCGAACGAGTCCGAGCGAGTTTCGAGTATCGAGTTATTTGAACAACCCTAGTTATATAAAACCAAACCACTTATTAAAATAAATAGACATAAGTATAAAATCTATACTTATAAAAGGGCGTACCCGGTGCATGAAGCTCCCGCTTTGCGTAGGGTCCGGGGAGGGGCCGGATCGCGAAGCGATCTGATGTACGCAACCTTTCCTTGCACAATTTTGTGCAAGAGGCTGTTTCCACGGCTAGAACCCATGACCTCAAGGTTACAAAGCAGCAACTTTACCAGGTGATTGATTTTGGTTAACTTTAAAATTTTTATTTTTTGACTCTCTCTTCAATTGAATAATAGTGATTTTAAATAAGTAAATTATAACTTAAATATCAACTAACCCAAACTTAAATTTACTATAACATATTTGAAAAAATTATTAAAACATAACCATAATAATCTTGTAATTTTTTTACAACTATGTAATCGACCTTAACTCTAGAAATATAAGGTCATATTGTCTAATATTAGATCAATGTTTTTGTCCCTCACTGTATAAAGCATAAGTTTGGACTATGTATCTTTTTGCATGTTACTTGGATATTAATAGTAAAGCTAATACTAATAATTATATGTATCATAAGGTTAACAACAAAACAACAATATTTTGTTATAATTTAATACTATGTATTAATCATTTTATTGTATATGTAACAATTTGATGGTAATGTATTATTAATCAATGATTCAAAATTCTACATTTTATAGTAGGTTTTATTTAAACACTTTTAGCGTATTCATTTTAACTAATATCCACTACGTATTAAATACTATATGTTCGCTAATAGTATCATAACGATATAATAATGAATCGTTAAAGCTGGTGTAGATATCCATGAAAATCTGAGTGCATATACCATTGTACCGACCAAAATCATGATAATCCCAAAAACTACCATTGCGACATACTCGTATACATTTAAAATCAAACCACGCCGAAGCGCGAGTTTCTGCTAGTTATTATTAATTGAAGACTAGAAAACAAACCAATTTTAGATTTTTGAGAGATAGAATGATACAAAATAGATCGAAAGGTATTAAAATCAAAACCATATTTAAAGCCTAGAAAGTTAGTACGTTTTGTAATTTATGTATTAAAATTTAAACATAGTATATGCTAAATATCAAAATGCTCAAGTTTTAAACAATTTTCGTCAAGCAATGGCTTATGAATGAAAAAAAATTATTTTCATGTAGATGGTTTTCAAACATCGTGAAATATTATGTACACGATGTCGGGTTGTACTTTGATTCTTTGGAATTATAACAAAATATTATAATTACAAAGTTAAGTATTATAAATTTTCAGGATAGATATAATAAATTAATAATGAACTAAAAGATATAATTAAAAATTAAATTAATCTAAAATGTACCTGCTAATACATTAAGGGTTTGTTTGGTATGAGGTAATGGAATGAATAAAGGAAATGAATGAATAAGAGAATGGAACGGATGAGAGAATGAAATAAATCATTACATTCCATACTCTTGTTTGATTACCCTTTAAGAATGAAAAGAATCATTACTTTGTGTTG
>BJCN01191599.1:0-10743 GCA_018326445.1 Flaveria brownii
AAAGCTTCAACTTCTGCTTGAATGGTTAAAGGTAACACATCAAGATTCTAAATATTTCAGTTTTCTTCAGTTTTATTTCGATTATACCCAAAAAAAATGTAATTTTGCGTGATAAGTTTGATTATTTCACACATTATTCGAATCCCTGTGTAAACCCCAGTTGAATGGAGTGGAATTTCGCGGTTGTGACATCAAGTACAACGATTCGAACAAAGGGTTTGGTGTATATTCATCTGATGGTGCCACTGATGGTAATTTGAACCTTTATTCATTGATATCTTGTCTGTGTTCTTCTTACTGATATTATGCGATCGAAATGAAAAAATGTGTTGTTTTCGTTGATATGATAGTTATAGCTTATAAGGATGTGTCGAATGAATTCAAAGGGTGTATAAGATGGTAACATGTTATAGAAACAAGAGTGATTTTGTCAATTTTAACAATTAGGGCTAAATTACTCACACCTTAAGGAGATGAATGTTGATGCAATAGAAGTGAAATTCTGTTGTTAAATGTGGATTTCTTAACTATCTCTAGAGAGTGATTGTTTTTATTTGAAATATTTTAGGTGTTTTACTGGTGGTTCCTCTTAATTTGGCTATAACTCCAATGAGGGTCTTACAGGATCCTATTCTGGGACCTGTATGCTCAGCAATGTTTGAGGAAGGGGAAGTGGATGACAGATTTTTGATACTTTTGTTTCTTACGTTTGAGTCTATAAGGAAAAATTCTTCATGGAAACCGTATGTAAGACAACTTTGGTTTATGCTATATGTGTATATGTTACTCCTTTTCATGTATTAAAATGAAAATGAATAATTTAGGTACCTTGATATGCTTCCAACTACTTTTGGAAATCCACTTTGGTTCTCTGAAGATGAGCTATTGGAACTAAGAGGCACTACTTTGTTTAAGGCAACTGAATTGCAGGTGCTATTTCTACGAAAAAATGAAAAATAAATTTTGGTTTTTTCGTTTAGGGTTTTTACATGGGTGTATGTACAGAAAAAGAGTTTGCAGTCCTTGTATGATGATAAAGTGAAAGAGCTGGTGAAGAAGCTTTTGATTCTTGATGGTGACTTAGAAAGGTGTACATCTTATTTTTAGTATCGATAACTTTTAAATTTCATTTGCTGTTTAGTAATCTCATGAATAATTAAACGTGATCTAATTTGTTTACTGATAATAGCTGCATGTTTTTCTGTTTTGTAGTGAAGTGTGCTTCAATGACTTTCTTTGGTATTCATTCTTCTCTATAAGCTATCATCCTAATTTTTAAGGTTCCCCGGTTATTTTCTTTTTTGCTTCAGCATTTTTACTTACCAAATTGCCAACCCCGATTACCTGTATAGGGCTAATTCAATATTTTGGACTCGTGCTTTGAGTATTCCTCTTCCTCGCTCTTTTGTATTTCCCCAAATCCAAGAAGAAGACCAAAGCCATGCATCCAATCCTGAGTTACATGATAGTGATAACGGAAAAAGTGAGGTTTTATTTTCTGTTGTCTTCCGTATTATGATTTTGACAATGAGAAAATTGAGATTACGTTTTATGCCATATTATGATTTTGACAATGAGAAAATTGAGATTAAGTTTTATGCTTTCTATATTATGTTGCATTCTTTATTCATTTCAGAATTGGAGATCAATTTTTCTTCCACTCAGGAAGAGACTGTTTGGGTCGAGGGTCTTGTCCCTGGCATTGATTTTTGCAACCATGGTACTCCATTTCGTTTACTATATGATTTTCTTTTTAAATAACCATGTGAGTGTTTTTGGGTAGATAATCACAGATTCACAATTGAACATGTTAATTTGTTAATGTATGTTTGTGGTAATTGTGGTAAAGGTGATTTAGTTTTGTATTTCTTTGTCTTAGTCATGGATTAATTTAAAGATTTTTTTGTCTGTTACTTTGTTATATTAAGAAATACTTTTTTTAGAGTAGGCATGAGCATACTTGGTAGGATATAGCTTATAAGGAATTGTTATGGTTGTACACTCCTATAGTAGGTATAATTTAAAATATATTTTATGCAGATTTGAAGGCTGCAGCAACATGGGAAGTTGACGGAACAGGATCAGCAACGGGTGTGCCTTTGTCCATGTATCTTCTTTCTGGTAATCAATTATCCCTAAATTGGTTATCTTCATACTTCTTATTTTCCATGAAAATTGTGATGTTTGACTCAACAACATAGTTCAGAAAAATTTTTGATTATTTTTTTCAAGTCTAAAAGGAAATGTTGTAATCTTCAGAGGACATCATGGGAAGTAAGTTATTGCAATTTTCATGGGTCTGAGGAAAGTATTTGTTCTTTTATATTGAAATATTGATTGATTTTTTTCCGTAACAATTAGTTGAAGAAGCTTGTCTTCAAACTGGGAAAGAGATATCAATTAGCTATGGTAGCAAAGGGAATGAGGTACAACTATCCTCATCATCATGATTCAACACCTTTTTTACTTTATACCATAGTAATTTTTATATATTATAATTGCAGGAACTTCTATACCTATATGGATTTGTCACTGATGATAATCCAAATGATTATATCATGGTAATTATTTCTTATAAACCATCATTCAACTAAATGCCTAAATCCCATTTATCAACCTTTTTATGGTTGGTTTCTTGGGGGTAATATGGTCAACTTACTTTAGCATGTTTACTTGTCACAGGTACACTATCCAGCCGGAGCTATCAAAGATGTACCCTTTTCCGAAACCAAACTACAACTTCTTGAAGCACAAGTCAGTACCACTTCTCCATTTTAAAATTTGATCATTAGTTCATTATGTTATTCAATGGCATTTAACTAACAGAGAAGCACTTCCATTGATTTATAGTTCCCTTGTATTAAACATAGTAGACATGGGACAACTATTGTAATGGTTTAACTTTCATCTTACATGTTTAATCTACAGAAAGCTGAAATGAGGTGTCTTTTATCCAAAAAACTGCTTGATCACGGGTTCTTTTCAAATGAAAAAGAAATCAGAGATAAAGCCAAAGAGACTGAAGTTGTTAACTATAGTTGGAGTGGTCACCGCAAGACACCTTCATACTTGAACAACCTAGTTTTTCCAGAAGAATTCTTAACTTGCTTGAGGACTATCGCCATGAACGAAGACGAAATATTTAAGGTTTCATCCTTGCTTGAAGAGGTGCACTCCTATTCCTGCACTAATGCTCTTAATTATTGTTCTTTCAAGTTTCAACAACAAGAAAACATTTAACTTTGCCAAAATTTTGTTTTCCTGATGTAGCGTTGATTGAAAACCGATCACAGAATTTCTTAAATTGTATCATCTGAAAGTTGATGGTTTTGTTAGGTAAAAAACAAAGTATGCTACTTGAAATGGGAATCTGGTATAAGAAAATTCAATACTCTCTATGCAATTTACCCATGTGTGATTTTGAGTTAACTACATTCTCGTGTATTAAAGCTTGTGGACTCAGAAGGGGACAGACACCCAGCGGATATAGAAGTTCGTGCAGCTGTATGGGAAGCTTGTGGAGATTCGAGCGCCCTACAATTGCTCGTTGATCTTCTCAATACGAGGTGAGTCTACATGGAAGTCATGCATACTTTGTATAAATTTTGCAGTGTAAAATAGATTAAAAGAAAATAATAAGAAGAAGAACAGGCTGTGATGGTGCGTACCATGATTAAAAATTGCAGATCCAACACTTGCAACCTGGGTCTCCTGCATTCTTTTGTTACTTTTTATGACTTGGACCCGTATTTCAGTTATTATATTATAATGTTAAAAATGATTTTTGTGGTTTTATTAACTTTGAAGGATGATGGAACTTGAAGAGGGCTCAGGGATGGAAGATTCCGACACTGAATTACTTGAGAAGATCTGCTGCTACGAAAACCAAACACCAGAAGGCAAAAGGTATGGAAAAAGTTCATTTTTTAATTTTTTTCACAATTGACAAGTATTGTTTAATTTCTCTAAGACAATTAGTGACTAATTAGTTATATACAATGTATGGGGTAAAGAACATTTTTGGATTCAAGAAACTAGATTAATTGTTCGTCAAAACTAAAATTTTAAAGGACCATTTTTAAATCTCTGGAAATCATAAAATGGATTCTCTGTTTGGATGAATAAGTATGAACTGAACCCTATAATTGTTCAAGGCAGATGTAATTTAGTTCCATTAAAAGACATTTACCTCATATCTAAACATTATTTTGCAAGCTACATATTTAGATTTCTATGCATCTATACCAAGCTATTGTAATCTTATGTTTTTCAAAAGACCTCTTTCTCCCAACTAGCATAATGGTTTTCTTTTTTTCTCCATTTTTTTTCAAAATTTCTTACTGAAGCAATGGCAGCAATGAAGCATCTAAGAATCAAGAAATGAGTCGAAACAAATGGGCAAGCATAGTGTACAGGCGAGGTCAAAAGCAACTCACCCAACGATTTCTGAAAGAAGCAGAGCATGCATTGCAGTTAGCTTTGAGTGAAAGTAATTAAACAAACTGTTAAAAACGAGTTTTACCTTATATCTTACTAGACATAATTATTAGCCTATTGTTTTATGCTAACCTTCTGGGATGCATTAGGTTGCTTATTTTGGATGTTGCAATGCTGATGTGCACTTATACTCAGTGTAGCAAGTGTAGTTAATGCTACTATGGCTGGATATTAGTTAATTTTACCCAGTTGAGAAGTTATATATGATTATGATATATTGACATGGATTATGAAGCTTATTCATTTATGTTTGCTTTCGCAAATCACTGAATCAGTGCTGCATATATCAATCTGCTACTTGTAGTAGATATGATCACATTGGTTCTAAAGGGTGTGCCTGAGACTCTTTAGTCATCGCATTAGGTGCTAGATGAAAATAAAACTTATTTGATTGTACATCTGTTCGCTCCAAATCATCTCAATTTAATCATTTTATACTCTAAAATATAATTAAACAAATCATAACATTAAAGGAGGGCAAATACATATAGACCATTATTGCTGTGGGCTTGCAAGTTAATTTATCCAAGAATGCCTTCAATTATTGCCCATGCCCACAAACCACCTCCAAAGAAGGTAGCAAACTGAATAAATTTTCCTACACGTTCTTACCCAAGCACAAAAACCAAGTGAATAATATTTATATGATCAAACCAAAGGTCTCTTTTCTTCCTCCTCTTCGTTTCTCCTGTTTTCGTTTTTAGCCAAAGTCAACTCTTTCATCTTTGGGGTCGATCTTGGAACTGGTTTGTTCTCAGGTATCATCTTCAATACGATTCCCATAGATATCAGAATCAAACCTGTTCCATGTTGCTCTGTCAGTGGCTTTGTGAAGATCAAGTATGATAGCAGCAGAGTGACCGCCTTTCTAGCTGTTGTAATCTGTCGTCGTATGGAATTAGGTTCAAGTTTAGAAGCATGCGGTACAGATTTGAGATGGGTATTAATAGAAATTTAACAGGAATCAAAATTCAAAGTGGGGATTTGGGATTGACAGATAACTTACCATTGCAGTGGTGGCAGCTCCAAATATGGCAATTAGGGAAAGAACCGAGACTTGACCGATAAATGTTGCCATTGCTTCAAAGACTAGGACACCATACACATAAGGATGCTGTACAAAACAAAACAAAAGTTATCAAAAATATGAAATATGTCACTTGCAGGTCTATTTGACAAAAAAGGTCAATTCTTGACTTTCAGGTCAAACTAACAAGATTTCAGATTAGAATTTGACTGAGATCTTTATATTTCCATCAGATGTTTCATAACTATATTTATTATTGTAGAGTCACACTTGTAAGATGTGAAAATAACATTAAACTTGAAAGCTAAAAAGAATGACCTTGAGGTCAAACTAACAAGTTTTGGATTTCAAATTCCAACACTGAAATCTTGACGAAAATCTAAGACGTGCAAGATAACAACAACATTGAACAATATAACATTTACCACAATGACCAAATAAAAATGATTTCAGATATAAAGCTCACGTCAAATTCAAACTTATAAAGCTCACGTCAAATTCAAACTTGCAAAGCTCTACAGTTGACTAATTAAGCAAAAGAAACTTCACCTGAGAGCAAGAACTCCACGCTTTAAATAATTCCCCTGTCAAAAGCATGGGAGGAATCAGAAAAGGCAAACCAACAACAGTTGAGCAAAATAGCATCTCCATCTGCTCAAGAAAACCAAGATTTCCATTAAATAAATAAAAAAGTGACCTTTACTCATTCACAAGTAACATATCAACTATCAAGTCATGTTCAATTTACCTGTGTTGTATCGGGATTCATGGTAAATATAGCTTCTTGAAAATTCCCAAGAAATGAATCCATGATCAAAGCACCAGAAACCATGACAACACCAAGAATGCTAAAATTTGGGGAACTATTTGCATCCGCAAGCGTGAATAGTATCAAACCAACAACCAAAAGTACTGCGGAAACATATTCATGAGGAGGGTATTTTCGTCTTAACCCAGGAATAAACGCTCCCATGATCATCACTGGAAGAACCTGACAATTTTTTGTTCAAAAATTCAACCAAAAAACAACATTGTGAACACAAATAATATGCAACAGATAGCAAAGGAATCTATGACACCATACTTTATTATCCACGAGACATGCTCAGGGTGGTATTGTAAAACCAAAACAAGCACAAAAAACTAACAGCCTAAGTTCACTCTTCACAACGTTGAGAGGTGTAACAATTCATGATCATCATCAAGATTTGGAATACTTTAAAAAATAATGTGAATTTCGGGGTGGTGATGCACAAGCATGCATTGGATGGAACAAATCAAGAATTGGAATTTATGCCGTGTTGTGCATCTTTGAGGTGGTACATTACAATGACACAAAATCTACAAGGATGCTGGACATCAAGATCAAGACTTCATAGTTCCAAGACAATTTCAAGGAGGCATGGTACAACAAAGTAATGAACGATGAACTTGCACAAGTGTACAACCAATCATTGCACAAAAGAAATTAAGATTTCACCTTGGTGGATTTGAACATGAGTTGAGCAGGGTAATTTAGGAAAGCCAAAGACCCTTTGGTGAGACCATGAGAACCCATAAGAACTGCTGAGAGCTTAACATACGTCTTCCATGGGTTCACCATCTGTTTTGTGGTGAACCCTTGCAAATAAATCAAAGCAAGGTAGACCCATCCTTGAACGAATGTAAAATACCAGCCATAACTACACAAAATAAAAGTTCAAAAAAAGTCGACAATTTTAATCAAATTCACTACATAATTGATACTTTAAAGCGGGCTCAAATTCAAGATTTGATATAGATAACTGACCTGAATTTGAGCCTATTATATACATATTCCTGAAAAAAGCAGCATCAGTGTCATTTGTTAGCATTAATCAACAGAAAAAGTAACCAATACTGCTACTCACAATAAAGGAGTCCCATGTTTGACTTTTGAAGGTCAAATTATATATTTTGTCAACATCAAGTAGAAACGACAATTGTGATCATATGCAAAAAAATAATAATTAATAACCATGTTGAGCTATACGAATGAAAGATCATTAAACAGACAGAATTTAAGGATCATAAACTAAAGAACTTATGCAGAATATGAAGTTACATAGCACCAAGTTTAAGACTTTGAATCTTTAAACTCAAGAAAGATTGTACCATATTAAAATTAATTTGTACATCATTAAAGTAAAAGATCAGAGGCACAAGGTACCGCAACACACAATAGCTTTAAGTAGCATACAAAACAACTTTCAGTGGTTTACAAATTACATATAAATTCCCATTCTTTTCCTCCATGACACATAAATGCAGTAAATAATTGGTAAAGCTTATTTATTAAATTTATAATAAATCATACTCAAACAAAGACGATGATATCATCCAAACCTTCAAACAAACAAACCTTTGCACAAATTATTCCTTGATGCTAGATTGAGATAAGAATATCTTTATAAGTTAAGTGGGACCCTTTTGGATTTTATTAAAAACTTCAAGGCGGCTATCAAGTACATAAAATCTTTTAATAAAATTACAGATAAAAAGCAACATATTTAGGAAAAATTAAAAGATTAAGATGAACAAAGATTCAATAAAGCCAAAAAATATCCAAAAATATGCAGGAAAATTGCACAAAAGTATTGCATGCAAGCCATAAACATCATCAAAAACAATCTAAACACCATATAAATTTATTTAATTATTTACTTAATTTATTTACATAAGATTTGTAGCTTCTGCAGGAGAAAAACCCAAATTCTTTATTTAAACAAATCAGTTAATCTGTCATGGGTTTTTCAAGAACATCAACATTCTTGACCAAGCCCTGAAGAAACTCTCAATTCTTGAATATGTCATCAAATCAAATATATGTTTTTCAAGAAGACCAAATCAAGAAAAATACCAGCAAGTTATGGTTTTATAAAAAAACACCAAATTCTTGAATAATCTTGAGAAATCAAACATTCAGACATGGGTTAATAAAATTATGACATCTAGCTAACAAAAAAACAAAACTTACATGAATAAACCCAAAATATTTCAAGAAAGCATCAAGGGTATTGACAGAATTACCTCACAGACACCATTAACAAGATACCCAAAGAAAAAGCCCGAAGAACAAATGAGAAACTGCTGCCATTTTGGTCGATCAGAGAGAGAAATACCAAACAGAGATCGAGACTGTTCTTCGTTGTTCTTCATTCTCCTCACAACACTTGTTCAAGATTAAGATGAAGATGAAGGATTGATGATGATTTCATATATAGAATTCGATCATAAAGTGAGATTTGTGCATGTTCAGTTGACTTTAGAGAGAGAAAGAATTGATTAAAGGGAGCGTATCGGCTCAATCACGTTAAACATGTATCGAGAACACATGAAAAATAAAAGGGTTTAATGTTATATGTTAAGTTAGAGAGAGAAAGCTTGAATATGGTTTCTATAGAGGAAGCCAACTCACGATGGAGGAGGAGAGGGGGTGGGTAAATTAGGAGACTTTGACTATGTATGAATTTAATATATTCTTTTCCCTTTAGATATTTCTTAGGATATTATTTTCCTTTGGAAATAACTATTTTTTTAAAAATTTAATTGTACAGAAAACAGATAATTATTAAAAATGAAATATAATATAACTTACATCTTTTCTATTTTAATTTAAATAAATTAATAGATATTTAAATATAAATTCGGTGATAGGTTTTAAGGTTTAATAAAAATAATCATTATCTGATAATAAGTAATAATATATATTTAAGATTTTTATTTGTATTTTAATTTTTGTCCAACTTTTAACAATGGACCGAATCCTAACATAACTATTTTAGCATGGTGGTCAAGGGGGAGGTGGAGGTTTTGTCTCTCTTAAAGGTACAAGGTTCAAATCTTGGCATGAGTAAATATTACTAACTTGGTGATATTAACAACTAACCAGTCGTTTAAAAAAAACTATTTTAGGAGCTTTCTCTCTCGTCTCTGTCATTTCTCCTCCTGCTCATATTTTAATTGTGTGCCTGAGTCTGGAATTTTGAATGATTCTTCATACCTCTTCGCTTATACCTTCCACTCTTCTTAACGTATATGTTAACATGAGTTCGAAAAAAAATAAAATAAACCGTTTATAAAGATGCTCTAAGTGTTTGTACGTAAAAGTTACAAGAACAAGTAATATTTTATTTTGTGTTAGAAAATTTACTTTTTATTTTGAACGATCAATTGGATCACTGACAGACTATTAACTCACCCAGACTATTAACTCACCCAATATTCTTCATTACTCAAGTATTAAACCTTAGTCCTGAACCTAAAACCACCTTTAGAAAAATACCAACCATAGGTAAAAAAACGCATGGCTCAACCTTTTTGTTTTAGATGAGACTTGAAATCAAAACTTACTTATTTTATTAAAGTCTTGAAGTATTTCATTTTAACCGTTTGAACTAAAATTATTAGTGTTTGAATAATTACTGACCTTGATATTTTTTTTTTTTGAACAGAAAATTTCATTAACACACGGGGAAACCTCAAACCAAGGACCACCACAAAAACTTACAAACAATACATCGGGTAATTAACCCAATTATTCCAAACCACATCTTTGTACTTAGTTTGATGTTTAAACCAAAAATAAGCCACGACTTTCACCGTTGCCACCATACCCACAATCTGAGGAGAAGAATTTTGGAACTGACCTTGATATACATACCTAATCTAATTGGGTATAATTTTAATCATATCCTTAAAGATAATTGATACTATAAATTAATCAAAGTAAACCCTTAACAAATTTCATTGAATAGTTCTACAAAAATAAAAAGAAACGAATTATAATATTAAAACAAAAAACAGAAAAAAACAACGGTCCACGTGGGCCATTAGTGCAAACGTCGGATAATGAATGTACAAGCGAGGATGCATAAGTTACAAGCAGGAAACGGTCGTATATTTCCGAGGTGGTACCGCGTTTGAAGCAAAGGATGGCTGAACACGTGGCGAAAGATAGAGCAAGGTATTTCAGCAGTAAGAAGTGGTCTGGAAGTAATCACTTTACTTTACTTTTGTTTTTTCTCTAAACGAATCATTTATACTTCTCGTGGTCCGATAAAAATACAGAAAGTTACCAAATACTGCAATTTTATTTCTTTTAGCAGGCGATAAAATTTAATTCTAATACATTTTCTTACCTTCTAAATATTATCTTTTTAATATTAACATCAAAACTTAAGCTTTTTAAATCACTTGTA
>BJCN01191603.1:0-10763 GCA_018326445.1 Flaveria brownii
ACTTATGAGTTTAAACAATTGTTTCTTTAACTAATAACAGTGCAATTCTTGTGACAGGTACCAACTTCTTACAGGTGGTGTTGACCCTCGTCGTGTCGAACCTTTCTCACGCCAACAGAAGCTAATGCTAAGTGCAGACTGTGATATTCAGGTCTTCATTGAGAGCCAATCGGATTCCTGGATTCGGAGAAAGATAACTCTTCGTTTAATGGGGGCTATCTGTCTTAAAAGACAATTTTTTTAGATCAGTTCTAAGGTTTTCATTTGTAGATTCCATATATATGTTTTCTTAGACTGTTGTTTTGCATGAGGGTTTGTATTGATTCACTATCCAAGTGAATAGTCTCATGTGTTGGTCTGTTTCGAGCATTTTTGAATCTTATAATCTATTTATCATGGTATCAGAGCTATTGATTACATAGTAGTTTTGTAAGTCTTGATCCTTTTAGGGTCATTTTATATAGTTTTATCGTAGACTAAGGTTCCGCTTCTAAGTTTGAAGATATAGGTGTTGGTTCTTGGGCTTGTGGCTATTGCGTAACGGAGAAGACAGGTTGTTTGGTATGTTCACTTGACTCTACTTGTTATTTTAATTTCTAGTTATTTTTTGTTGAGGTTTAGGGTACTCGATGTTGGGTTAATCAGGTTAGTTCACGGGTTAAGTTGGTTTCAGGTCAGCGGTGAGTAAATGGGGTAACATGTGTAGAATTAGTTCCTGGTCAAGTTGACCAAAGTAATTGGGATGTGAACATTGGAGTGTAGCTACAACAAAGGAGTACGTGGGATTGTTTCTACGCATGTGAGCCATATTAGTAGGACTAGTTTGTCTGTTTATCTACTATTAAAAGGCATGTAATATTGTTCTTGTTTAATCATTTTTCCGGTAACTTTTCTTCTTGCAAATTCATCATTTTCATATGTGAGTTTTGGGTATTTCGGTAACCCACCCACCCATACTATACTACCAATTAGCATGGACACGTTAAGTTATGTTTTATCCTTAATAGGACAAATGGGTAACATGAAATGGTTTGAAATGAATAAAACATTCTAATACTCTCTCTTAACTCATTAATACTTCTATAAAATTTATGAATTTATGGTCCACCCGACCTGTTTTGACCTGAACCTATTTTAATGGAGAGAATATCTACCTTAAGCAAACCTTCATCTACGATTAGGATGTGAATATGGAAAGGTGGCTTAATTAAATTCAAATATTGGAAATTCGTCACCGGGAACCTAAAACAAGGGCAATATCTAACATTAAGTTCAACAAAAACATAGGGTAAGTGTGTCAAATAATACACGAGTTAGGTGTTCATACAAAAGATTTATTACTTTAGCATCTTACACGATTCAGTTCTATCCACATTAAAACTAGAGAAGACTGCATAAATGGTCCCTGTAGTTTAATTAGATTGCATGTCTGGTCCTAAAATTTTAAATAATGTAAAGTTATTCAAAGTTTTAGAGTAAACTACATGAATCATTCTTGGGATTGAAAAATTACAGTTTTAGTACTAAGGTTTGAGAAAAAGTAATACGTTTCGTCTTTGGATCAAACGGTCATTAAATAATTCCATTACGTGGGTGTAAATTGACCATTTTACCCTTAGGGACGGAATGTGTAACTTACTTTAATATAATTATAATACCACATCATTATCATCATCAGCATCACACCATCATCATTTGATCATTATCATCATAGTTATGGTTAGAACTGTCTATCATCATAACCGCAGCGGTTCTAACCAGAACTACCACTATGATAGAAATTAAATATAATATTTTCAATTCATACCCAACTGATGAAAAGAAGATTTCTTATATATCCTTAGCCTAATAAAACTGGATATATTATCCTTCAATTTCTAAGCAATTTGTGGGGAATAATGTTCATAACCACCTTGAGTTTTGAGCAAGATAAATCTAATAAATAAGATCGTTGCATCATATTCACAACTAAGGTTCGCAGGTTGACAATTGGATGGTGATGGGACACTCAAGTGGTCAAGTAATATGGTAGTGGTGGGTGTGGGTTGTGGTGTCTGACAGTGGGGGTGGTGGCTGTGATAGTTTGATGGTATAATAGTTGTGGGGATGAGGAAGGGTGATGGTGGTAGTGGGTTGCCGACCGGCAAAGGTGAGATGGGAGACAGTGGTGGTAGCCTGCGTGAGACCCGCCGACCCGGAAGGCGGAGTTCGTAGATTACAATGATGCTATTATGTGTGTTCTATATATTAACACGTTTCGTCCCTGAGGGTAAAATGGTCAATTTACTCTCACTTAACGGAATTATTTAACAGTCGTTTGACCCACGGACAAAACATGTTACTTTTTTTCAAACCTTAAGGCTAAACCTGTTATTTTTCAATCCCATAAACGAAATGTGAAATTTGAGCAAAGCTCAGATACAATTCGTGTAATTTACTCAAACTTGTATTACTCACCATATGTTTGGTCCCTAGTCATTAGATTTATTTAGTTTTTATGCATTTTACAAGGTTTGAACTAACTTTAAATTTAACTTTAGTGACCAAAAGTGAAACATTCACTTAAAAGTTTTGACTAACTTTACAATTTTTAAAGTCTAAGGATTATTCCTGTAATTTAATCAAACCACATGGACTATTTATTCTCTTTTCCCTTAAAATGATCAAATTGCACGAATTCATGAAAATTGCAATCTTCTAGTATAACCCTTACGGTGAACAAATAGTTATACATGTTAGTGTTAGAGCTTGCAATTTTTGGTGTTTCACTTAAGAATGAACACACACAGTTAAGTTTTATTGACGAATCAGATTGTTACTCAAAGTGGATACTTAAAATTAATTACACGGATAGTCTCTGAGTTATATATGAATTTCACTTTTTATCCCTATTTTTCAGAAAAAAGCATAGAAGAGGGTATGATCTATGCACGTTTTGCACATGGGCAATCCTCAACTTGAATGAAAGTGAACTTTTTAAAACTAGGGAGTATTTTGATCATTTTAGAAAAACTAAGTTAATGTGTCATTGTGTGTAACGTGAATAGATCAAATACTCTTCTGTACTTTCTCAAAAGTAGAGAATAAAGGTGAAATTTGTGCGTCTCTTAGGGACTATCCATGTAATTAACTCGGATGTTTAATACCCAAAGCCTCAAAAATCAACTTCTAAATATTTAGATTATTATCGACTAGTATAATTCTTGTAATTACAAATATATGTCGTATAATTCTTGTAATTACAAATATATGTCACCGATGCCAAGAAAAATGTTGCGGGTCAACTTGACCCATAGCCAAAAAAACAATCCGTTTCAACTTGTTACCCAATCTACTTGACCCGTTAATATTACCACCTGACTGATATTATTAGCTAAGCCTAAGCTTAGCATGGTCATTTTGTTGGACATACAGTTGTGAAAGAACAGCTACAAAGATATACTAGCTAAAGATGGTTGGGTATGTAAATATAATGAATCTGTCTAACAGTTAAATACGTACGTTGACCCTTAAATTCACATGTTCAGATAATATGAAGAGATGCAATGGAGAGTTCAATGATTAGAGCACAATAATTACCTTGTGATCGAACTCAAATTTAAATCAAAATTCAGATTCCAATCTTCAAAAGCATCATTCCACATTGAAATATTCAACGAATTAGATGAGCTCATAATTGCTGTTAAGTTGCTAGTAACTACGAATGATTGATCAGCTTTCTTCGATCCCCGTTTCAACTCGATCTATCTGTAACTTTCGAATCGAAAACATAGATTGGGGCTGAATGAATCTTGCTTAATTTGCTGCTCAATGATCAAATGTACTGGGAGACCAGATTTGAACTCACATATAATGGAAAAGAAATTAGAGGTCTTTTATTTTATTTTGTAAAATGGTTCCTAGTCTTTATATAAATCAACTTGTAATAATTTTGTTTGTTCTGGACCCTTTGATTGTTACTTTAATATATTGTCTATTACTGGTTTTAACGTACGCCATAGTATTGTTCCAAAGTTACATATGTATATGATTAAAAAAATGCTTAGTTAGTATATATATTTAGTAGTCTTCTCGTCTCTTTAATTATTTTTATATGCCGTCCAAGAAACATTTAGTTTTTTTATATATTCTTAGAAAAATAGGAACACTTATTGCACTGCAATGGGAATGCGCAAGGAGGTGGGAAGGAACGGGCGGGGTGTTCGTTTTTGAATTTGGATCGTTTTAAATATTGAGACGCATAAACACGAACTTTAACATTGTCTTAAGAAGATATTAAACTGAGATTCGTTATGTGATAACCTTATTAAAGTTTAGTAGTAGATATGTAAATCCATTACAATAAATAACTTGGTTGAAGTGCAGGGGTGTAAATATAAAATGATATTTAAAAGACAAAAATAAAATGTATAGTATACACTTTGAACTATTAGAATATATTATTACGGTTTGATTAAGATAAACCCACGGACTTAATTAGGTTTTTAGGGTTACTTGTTATCTTTATATATTGTAACCTAATATTAGAATATATTATTATGGTTTGACTAAAATGAGCTCACGGACCTAGTTAGGTTTCTAGGGTTACTTGTTATCTCTATATATTGTAACCTAACTATTCAATAACAGTTAGGTTACTATTGAACAGTTAGGTTACAATATATAGAGATAACAAGTAACCCTAGAAGCCGAACGAACTAGGTCCGTGAGCTCATTTTAATCAAACCCTAATAACAGGGGCGGAGACATGCTTTGACCAATGGGGTCAAGTGACCCCAATCATTTTTTAAAATGGTTTAGAGAGTATACTATAGAATTCGGGATGACCCCAATGATTTTTGGCCTTTGACCCCCAATGATTTGTGGCGTAGACTAAGTTAAAAACCCGAAGTAGCCCAATACTCAAATTTGAGTAGTCCAATTAATGAGTTGAAGATATATTTGATCATGTACTTATGTGATTATTACTTGAAACTTCGTGAATTATTACTTGAAATCTAATGACTAAATTAGCGAGTTTAGTTACAGATTTAGTTGTTATTGTTTAAAATTTTAGCGAACATCGACTTCTATTTGAAAATATGTTTTTTTTTCAAATGAAGCACATGAAGAAAAATTACGTAAAGAACAACTATACAACAAAAAATTATTGTATTTGCTATATTGAAAGTTTTTGCAAATGTTACGGTGATGATATAATGTATCATTTTCAAAAGATTGAAACACATAGAGAACAATTATACAACGTAATGTTTTTTAATTTATAATGACATATATTTCTATTATTGAATTGTATGTCCGATTTGATCTGACCCGACCCGAAAATGGATGTCAACTTGTTAGGAATCCAAGCATCAAAATATAGTGACCTCATAAGAAAACTTTTCTAGTTCCGCCACTGCCAAATAATATATTCTAATAGTAACTTGTGCACTAAAACTTTGTAGTTTGGTAATAAGATACTTGTAGCAATTAAGTAGCAACTTTCTTCCGTTCACCAAAGAGGATTTTTCCCACGTCTTTGGCTAATTCACACTAGAGTTTGAGATTTTATCCACTCAACAGTTTTTAAAATAGGAAACCAGCTTTCTGAATATATACGATAATTTTCAGGATAACCAAATGAACTATAAGGTTGAGTAAACAATAGAAATGCATAGCTTCTTGCACCTTTTTGAATCATTATATATTGTCCCCATCAATGTTAGTTTGAATAGAGTTCAACGATTGAAAACAAGAGTAGTCCTTCTCACACCACCAAGAAATTCCACACCACTTATCCATTTTCTCACCTTTTAACTAATCTAACCAGTTAGTGAAAGGTGAGAATGCTCTCAGAAAGCTCAAGAGTGGCCGCAGAATGGAAATAAGTTTCGGGGTTAGAAAAGAATGTTAATGTACAAGAGACGATTTTGTTATTGTTTAGGCTAAAAGAAGTAAAATATGAAGGAGTCAAGTTTGGTGTTCGTGTGGCGAAGTATGCAAAACCAAAGTTGCAAAGGAAACCGGTGGGCTGTACGTCGGCAAGGCTGAGGGGGACTCAAAAAGCTTACTACAACATCCCTGCCTCGGTTGTCAATCAAGAAGGAAGATGATAGACATATGTAGCTTCTCACATGCATAAAAGTATTGGGTTTTCTATGTTTCTTCTATTGATTGTTAGTATTTTGTTTTGTTCTTAATTTTTTGTTTCCATAGATGTTTTTATTTTAAGTTAGATAGCTCCATGTTTAGAGAACATGGTATTAGTGGGCTTCTGTGGATTGTGGTAGTGGGTTTCATTTGTAATTGATGATATTAACCTTTAACCTGCATATTTAAAAACCAATGAAAGGAATAGTATACTTTGTTTTGTTTATACATTGGCCACCATATTTTATTTTTAGTTCTTAATCTTGTTTTGAGAGGTTTCAGTTGGTATAGCAATTTTGTTTGTACATTGTTCTAAACAGACAAGGGTTTATGAGGTGGGTAACTAGATAGAGCTGGTTGCTTCTTGGCTGTCACGTTTGGTCACCCTCCCACCTCACAAACCCATTCTCTGTGCGGGTATATGTTGGATTATTTGAAATCATTTGGGCGTTGTACTAATCTGTTGTTCATGCTTATAGATTCAAGTCTAAGAGCCGAATAATAATGTCGATGATAATAGCTATGTGCTTATCTTATATGTGGTCGCACCGTATGTTGTTTCATAGGAACGTAATATGATATTGTAACTTTCTTCGTGTTTACCTATATATGTTGGCGGTGATGTTCTATCAATGATGGCAGGCTTTGGTTCGTCTGACACATCACCGACTTGGTTATGATTATGCTATCTGGTCGGCGATGATGGAACCAATTTGCTGTCAACTTTGGTTGTCTCCATTTGATAGGCGATGATGATGCCAAAAAAAGGATTTGTTCATTGTTATGTCTCGGCAAACAAAATGTTTGCACCCCACTGAATTGCCATTATCAAGCCTTTAAATTTGATACATATTATTATATTATACTATTTATAAATTTACTGTCGTAACATTAAAATAAGGCTATGATGGTAAGAACGGGAAAAATTAGATAATTTGTGTTTATAAGAGCCTCGGTTTATCTTGTTTGTCTTGCTCGCAACGCACGCTGTGAGACAACACTAGTTAAAATGAAAGAATGGAACCGAATAAGAGTTTTTGGAATTAAGAAACATATGTTAATTTATCTTATGAGTATGTGAGTCAGATTTAGAGTATATGCCAGCTCAACCATGACACGTTTGATGGTGTTTTAAACCCGGGTCTCTGACCTTAGTGGTGTGTATGTATCCCTGATTGGAAATTCGGTGAACAGTTTTTCAATTGTGTGGTGTTTCTGTAGATTTATCGTTTTCTTCGTTTTAATTCAAAATCTACATTTTTCTAGTTGTTGCCTCCTCTAATTTACATTAGTAGACATAGCAAAAATCATGGATTGAGTTATCTTTGTTGAAATGCTTAGAATCCTGTTTCTTCTCGAGCTAACTTTGTTGTTCTTTAGTAACTTAGTTTTTAGTACATTTACAAACAAACAAACATACTCAGTATGTTTCACTGAAAATAGGGTCTGGAAAGAATAGGTTGTGACTAGTCTTTCCTCTATCTTAGTTTTGACTACATTTGTGTTTTGTAATATGTGTGATTTATAATGTTTGTCCGCTGGTCTTGTAGTTTTTCCTAAAACCTTATAAGCAAATTACATTTTGGTGACCGCCTTGTTTGCATGCTAGTGAGAGCATCCACAGTGAGTTCCTTATCTTTATCCATATAATTACACTAAAAATCACTATATTTTCTCTCACCTTTTCAATTAAATAATACTTTTTATACCATTATCATTATTTTTTTCTCTCTCATTCACTCACAACCACTTTAAAAAATATCAAAAAAATTATAAGGATTGTACAGTGATACTTCAAATATATCAATCTACAATAACATTTTCTCTCTCCTTCACTCACAACCACTCAAAATCATTCCATATAATATACCAAACACACACACATATTTTTAAGGACTCCACTGTGAATGCTCTGAGTCTAGTAATATGACTTTTATGATAAATAAATTAAAAGGCACCGAGAAACAAAAACTAGAAACTAAAATGGAACATGTATTAAGCATGATAATGATCATCGGGTCTTTATTCGATATTTATAATGTTTAATTATGTTATTTCATATGATTATTAGTGTGGAACATATTTACTTTGAGTGTGTTATTATTTGTAGATACTAGAAGGAAAAAGTACATGTTTAGGAGCTTCATGAAAGTATTGAAACAAATGGAAGGACCAGATGTACAATTATGCGAAGGAAAAAGTAAAATCAAGTGCCATCGTATCCTACAACATTTCATACGTTGATCACTGTATCAGTCACCATATCATGGACTGATTTCAGAGAACAAGCACCATACAATATCACTCGCCATATCATACGTTGGAATGGGCGTATAGTGGCGGAGCTTAAGCGAAAGCTTAGGGGGAGGCAGACTCTATATTTATTAAAAAATTTCCACTACCAGATCGAAAATTTACACTATCGAGCTGAAAATTTACACTATCGAGCTGAAAATTTACACAACTGATGGAAAAAACGGCCCCTATGAAACTTCGCCCCTATGGGCGTATGATTATTATTTTATATTTATAGTAAAAAAATTTCTAATAATAATGAAATATTTTATTGACATGTATGAGTAGGTTCAAAACCAGATCGGCTGATTTATATAGTCTTGAAAAGCAAGGGTTGATTATGTGGGATTTCAGTATGTAATACACGGGTTGCGCGAAGTATTATAGGGGCCTGGGGGCCACCATCCCTCTCTTTTTTTCCATCGGTAGTGTAGATCACTATATGAATAAATAAAAATAAATCCCGACACTTGTCACCATTCTATGTTATCTAATAATTGGTTTTTTCGTATTTTTCTCCTCTTAATTATGAATGCTATAATAGTTATTTATTAATTAATAACCATCCATGATAAAATTTCTAATATATTAACTTTAAGTTTTCAAATATGTATAACGAGGTTAGTCTCCATGTATTACGCGAATTAAATAAATTAAATATTAAATAATTAATACTAAAAATTTATGCATTATAAAATCATGCTTTAAGATAAAATATGATTATAGTTACGTATAAATAGTTATTTTAAGTAAATAAACAATTATGTATTTTTCCCAAACTTTTATTTTATCAAAAATTATAATTTTTAAATATTTTGTTTTAAGAAAAATGATAAAAAAAGCTCATTGTATTCTATATTTTATAAAATTTTTGTTTTTAAAAAAATGTGTTTTAATAGAAAATATATTTTTAATTTATTAAATTATATATTTTTAATTTGATTATGGTACGAGTAATATTATTAGTATTTAATAATAATATTAACAATATAGAGAAATAAGAAAGTAAGTATAATAAGTCTTATAATTGTTTCACGCTTATTTTAGTTTTTTTATAGATAGATGGATGGGCTAAAAATCATTAATTAAACGTATTATAGTTAGTAATAAACACGAAGAGTTACAGTATAATATATTAATATAAAATATAATTACAGTTATATATACGTAATAGTTCAAGAAATAAAACAATTATACTATTTTTACCTCTCTTATCTAAATAGTTTCGCTTTTAAACATTCATTTAAGATTTATTTTATAAATATTTTTTTATAAAAATATTGTTTTTTATAACGCTTGTTTGTAATGATTCTGGTTGTTTTAATAATATAGTTTTAAAATTTTCACTAGTTTATAATGCTTTTTAAAAACAAAAAGATTTAAAAGATTTTATAAAAAAATGTTTAGTGTTTTAGAAAATTTTATATTATATAAAATATTTGTATTTTTATTATTTAGATTTTTATTAAAAGATTTGATTTCTAATTTCTTAAATAAAATTTATTTATAAAATAATTTGATTTTTAAAAAAATTAGATAAAAGAAAGAAATATAACAATTAATAACATTCATTTTTAATAAGAGAGAGAAATTTGTATGAATATTTAAATTACTATAATATCTTTTTAAAGGGAAAATTGATATGTGGATATTTAGAAGAATGACATTTGACAAAAAAGTAGGATAAAAGAAGGAAAAGTGGCAAAGAAAACCTTGTTTTATTAGATGCTATAAATACATGAGTTTATTCAATCCGTATAATACACAGTATTTAATACATAAAATTTTATATTATTAACCATATAACAATAACTTTATTTAACCCGTGTATTACATGAGATTATAACCTAGTAATCCTATATATAACGAGTTCGCCCCCTAAAAAGTTTAATTTCGCCATTCCAATCAATGTTTTTAATAAAAATTGGGTTGACTGTTACCTCATCTTCTAGTTCTATTCTTTTTTCGGTCTGATCTTTGAGCCAATTTGTTTAGATATTCTAAAAAGAAAGATCTATTTAACACATAAAAGCGAGCGCTGTACATTTTGAAAAGAACCTATACAGACACGTTGAGCCTTGGTTCCTCATCCTCTCTGCAATTCCTTTTTGCACCAGTAGAAATTCCAGAAATTATGATATATGAGAATAAATTATATATGGGAAGATAAATGATTTTGCATAGTTAACTTATCATCGGTTCATAAGACGATAAAACCATCAATTATATTGGAAGTGTCATGTACATAAGCAAAAAGATGAGAAAAATGGATGGGTGTGTGCTACACATAGTATTAGATAGTAGAAAATGTTGTCAATCTATCTAAGAATTTAATT
>BJCN01191611.1:0-15839 GCA_018326445.1 Flaveria brownii
ATTAGAGATAGTGGGATAGGCAGTTAGCCCATGTTCTCAACAGTTATCAAGTTGTAATTCTTTTATGTATGGATCGATGGAATCAAAAGAGGCAGAGAGAATTTACAACAAATTTCAGTTCACTAGTTTGTGAGCTTTCCATTGCTATTTTACCTGTGGTAGGGTGAAAGGTGTTCTTTGGAAACCTAGATTGAAGCTAGTGGTGTTCTCTGTATCTAGTTTCTTCCAAGGTCAGCCCTACGTCTCTAATTCGTGTGGTGTTATCTGTATCACGAATTAACTCGTGGAATTGTTTTAATTTAATGATCCTGGAGTTGTGATTGGTTTATACGACCATTCTTACAACAGGTTGTTTAAGCTTGATAATTGGTAGAGGTTGCAGAATCACTTTAGATTTTCTTATAACATAACGGTTGATGGAGGTCATTGTGCCTATTTAATAGTTGGTAAAAGGTTGTTGTGTACTTGAAGTGCTTATAGTGTTTGCATAAAATCAAGTAGCTTGTTTGATTGGTCAAAGTCTTTAACCACACTTCATGATATGTTTGTTAACTCTTATTGTTATCAATACATGTTGAAGTTTTTTAAAGTATCATACAAATAATTTAAAGGTTATGATTAAGATAACTAGTACACTTGTGAGCTTTAACTTATGAATTGTTTCCTACTATTGTCTAATACATTCCGCTAAAAGTTGTATATTCACGTGATTTTATTGTATCAGTTAGACTTGTAAGTCTATTTTTTATCGCATTTACTCGCTAGGCATTTGAGGTCACTTATTCTTGTCTTTAATCTTGTAAAGATGGCGCACCATCCCATTTTAGGGCATGGTGTTACATGGTAAACAAGTTTGTAAGAAATAAGCTTATACTAATACAACACTCTAGGCATATCTCATATTAGTTATGAACAAGAGATGTCTGATTTATAAGAAAGACTTTGACTTTAAATCCTACCAACATGTATTGAATGGTAAACTGAGTATAATAGAAACCAACATCAACTCTACATTAAAATTTACAAAACTGGTTGCCACAGTATTTATAACTCAACAATTGTCACTTTTGTCAGAAACCGGTGAAAATATATATAAATGGTCATGTAAACTCTTACCAAAGACTTCATGGATATGTCATCTCTTTTTCTTCTTCACTGAAGTATTTTTAAGTTTTAACTCTCCGGCTTCTATGTCATATTGTCAGTTGATTATGTGTGCAAATTATGTTAAACAAACATGATCATGATTTGTTTTCCCGTCGTCTTCAATTCTTTGAGTTTGCTTATATGGGCTCCTCCACTTGCCTACTTTTCCATATGATTGGTGCTACCAACATCCACACTATCAAAAAACGAAGAAGTCATTTTTAGCATTTGTGGTCTGGTTCAGCCGGTTTTGATGAAATTTGTAGGTTGAACCACTAAATACAATTCAAGAAACAACGGCCGGACCAACAAGTGATACCAGTATGCAGTTTATCTGTCCGGTCTTTGGCGGACTGAATCGATTTTTTTTTCAAAATCATTAGTTTTTAATAAAATTTCTAAAAAATAAAAATGATTCATGATTTACAAAATTTAAAATTAAGAAGAATGTTTTGTAACTAACAAAGATTAAACGAGTTCAGTTTACATGACGAGTTTCAAACCAGATTGATTTGTTAAATCATCATATCGAGAGAACCGAACCGTTTGAATCTCAAACCATCCACCTTGCTTCAGTTTGGGTGGTTCAATCAATTCCAATGGTTTTCAAACATTCATAGGAGAAACCACTTACAGTAGACACAGACTGCTAGCCACTCATTAACTATTCTGACCCAAGTACTGGTCCAACCAACATCAATTGTCCATCTGAGAAAACATGACATTTAAGTAAATTGACATTTGGGTTGCATTCATCAAAGACATTGAACTACAATCACTTACTTTTTCATGGTGTGATTAGAACTCCAACCAATTAATAACATTGCAAAGTACATAGCTCCAGTGGCAAAAACAAAATGGAAGAATCCAAAACCATAAGGAACATCATCTTCATCCTGTTTTTCATCCTTTCGGAACTGCAAATATGGTTTTCAGATGCACTTTCATCCAAAAAAATATGCGTTATAGACGGTACACACTTTTGGACCACTCGAGTAGGGTCCAACCCACACCTGTCCACTTATACAGGGTGACAAATGGGCCAACCCTTAAAGGGCCTGGCTGGCGTGGGTCGAAGCCCACTGAACTAGCCCAAAAGTGGATACCGTCTAGGCGTCTACATGTATGTTAATAAACCTATTTAAAGTTTTGAACCATGTTAAACTCAGGTTGGTTTTATTTTTACCTGAAAGCATTTGGAATCAATTCCTGTTGAGAATGTGGCAATCACCATTGCAAGTACTGCAACTACAAAGCTCTGTAACAATAAGAGGTGAACCTTTAATACCTTTCAAGACTTTACTAATTTAGTAAACACATATTTGAATATGTGTTGGAAGCTTACTATAATAGTTAGCCAATCTCTTGAGCCTTCAGAATTTCTCAGACATGTGTCATCTGATGGTTCACTGTAAGCACCCTAACGTGTGGTTAGTTTGAGTTATAAGTAAATGCTGTAAACCAAGATTTAATGGTAGATGTGACAAAATGGGCGGTCCAGGTGATGCATCAACAGGTTTTTCAGTATGTGTCAAAATCGATCGGGTTGGGATGGCCAAAGCACTTTGTCTCTAGAATGCTTAAAGGATTTTTTCTACATGGCTAGCGTGTCAGATGTGATAAAAGAAGTCATATCATTTTAAATAAAAATTTACGAACAAATAAAAAGGTTGCTGAAGATGGAAGTATATAGTCATTCTACTCAGAGCCAAACTATAAAGAAACAGTAAACACAGGGACAATTCAGGCTATGATGATCAGGGACGAGCTATGTAATTTATGACATATCATATGCACAAAAATGTAGTTTGCCCTTTTCATTTACTCATTAGAGACAAAAACATAACTTGAACCAGCCAAATGATATGTAAACGAGTCGAAATTACTATATTTATCCAATACTAAAATGTGATAATTGTACCTTCTGATGGCAGACCAGCATAGGAACACTACGTACAGCCCCATGAAACCTGGAGTCAAGAAGCCAGCACTCACCTGTTTCAGGAAGAAAAAATAAAATAAAATTCACAAAAATATGATGAAAAATGCAAGACATTTTGATCGTTGAACTTACTTTCGGGTGAAGAGAGACACTAGTCATAAGCTGTAGGAGTACAAGTGTCCATGTGATAAAGAAAATGTTAAGTAAGCAAGTCGGTTGTGGCGTGTACCAAATATACATCAAAATGATTCCAAGTATGCACACAACATAAGCAGTAGTTGCAAGCAGCATGAAATGGATATGACTGCAGAAAAACAGCAATATGATAATCATGAATACTCCAAAGACCAATGGATGAAGATTTGTATCGTTTCTTTAATATTTAATTTTACTTAAATGCAGCAATACCATCTTTCTGCATATTTTTCGGATAAACAGCAATCGTTTAGCCATGTAATGAAGCTGATTATGCTGATTAGTTGAATTAGCAAAAATACCCTGCAAGATATCATAGAAAAGTTGGTTAAAGTTTCTTCAAATTGTGGTAGAGTGGGAATACAAGAAGGGGAAAAAGCAGGAAAAAGAAGATTTATATACCCTGCACCAAAATGGGCAATGGATCCTGCAAAAAAAAAAATGTATCAGGACAAATGTGATAAATTCTTTTGAGTGTTTGGGATTGCTTATTAGAACTACTTTGATATAGCAATAAGTGATTTTGAAGACACCTTGCAATCTTGACCCATTCATCATATAACGAGTTGATAAAAATTCTTTTTGTTTATTTATGGGTTCATTGGGGTATACCCAAATTATTGGATCAAAATGAGCCACTCCTACAATATTAGCTAACTTAAAACAGGTCCAAATGGGCAAACACTACCCAACATGACTGTCTATTACCATCACTTACTCCTCGCCAACACCACACCATCACCACTCACCAATGTCATCTGCGCCACCAAAACCACCACCATCAAAGTCACCACCACCCATCACCATAAGAAAGATACAGTTCCTGAACCCATTTTGATATATTTTTTCTTCTTTTCTATAATAATCCATTTCAACCTGCGCCCCTTTTGATTATAACTGTTTTGACCTGAACCAGATTGATACTATTTAAACTGGATACTTTGACTGAAACCTGCTTTGACCCATTACCCGACTTGACTGGCCTGTTTTTACAGGCTTAGTTTTGAATAAGCAGTCTGGAGTTGCTTGTGAACAAAGTATTTCAGAAGGCAATAAGCAAATAAGCGTTTTCCAGTTAGCAATCCCAAACACTACCTTATTGATGGTATTATTCCTACATTGATCAAGTAATCAAGTATCTAATGGACTAACAACCTTGATGAACTATTTTGCAAAAAAATAAAAAATACTAACCGTATATAAGAATAATTTCTCTAGGAAGAAAGAAGGGTAGCACGATTAGAGTGATCATGAGGACGATCTTGGCAGACCACCAACCAGAATGCCAGAGTTCTTTTTGTCCATGCAACTTTGAGGTGCCACTAGTTGAAAGAAACATTGTGAAATAGAATATCTAATATATGATTAAGGTTTTATCAAACTATTATAAGGAAATGTGTGATTCTGTATTTGTTTACTTGCAAGTGTTGAAAATAAAGTTATGATTTCATTCAAAAAGATACAAAGCATCCCATGCTCACTCTCAGAACTCCTTCTGTGCCTAAACAATCTTCACCACCTTCACAACTTTTCAATTCTGAAAAAACAACACAAGTATTTATCATCCGAAAACCTATATCACATGCATCTGTGGAACTACGATAGGGTCAGGGATCCATTGGATCCTGAAAGTCTATTATTGGAATGTTCAGGGTTTTCTTATATTGTAGCGGTTTAGCCTGTTTATATTTTTTTGTAGCGATTATAGCCCTAAACTTCGTTTTGACTCGTTGAATATTTCATTTGGGCACGTTGCAGTTTAACAGGTTAAAGGCTTATGTTAAGGGACTAGATTGCTAAAATGTTAAAAGGTTGGAGCCAACATTAGCCGATATATAAACTTGTCACAGATTAGCATTTAATCTGTTAACAGCTCAAAATGATATTTTACAATAAATCAGAAGAGAAGTGTAAGGGATATATCACTGTTCAAGGAATCCAAGGTCTAAATCTATATAGAAAGTTTGTTGGTTTTATCCAGTTATAACCATATATAAACTTGTTCAACATAAGCATTCAGTGACCCGTATATGAACTTCTTAACTTAAGCATTTATCCTGTTCGGTTCTAAATGAAATTTTGAACAAGTTAAAAAGGTTCAAGGGATATAACCATTCCAAAAAAGGTCAAGAGACTAATCTGCCACAATGTTGAAAGATGGTTCGCGGGTTCATTCCACACTAAGCCAAAAATAGATAATAAATGGCAAACCCGGTGCTGAAGACTCCGCATGCGCAGGTCAGAAGGAGTGGGACTATGCGGGCCAAAAAAATAATGATATTGAGTAAATCTTACTATTCATTTCTGTCAATGCACTCGGGCCATAGTCACGTACAGCCCACGCAAGCAAGTTCGCTAACAAAAACATTATGCTATACACATATCGAGCCATCCAAGGATTCGATCCGTAGAGGAATTGGGCCCACCAAGGACCCGCCAAGAGCTTGGCATACCGATTACTGCTACTGTTTGCTGCATTTGCATCCATCCCAGCTTCAAGTTTTGCTATCATCATTTGTTAAATGTATTCAAAGAGAGCTAGTGGAATTTATTCCACCAGCCCCCTTCTCATCTGCAATCTGTAAATTTGTTAATATTCCTCATTCCTTAATTAATTGATGTATTTCTATTATATAGTTTTGTAGAGTGTACTTAAAGGTCACAAAAAAACAAAAAAAAAAGTGTGGATCATGGTCATTTAACAAGCACATGGCAAGGTATATATATGCTGACATTGGAATCAATATGTACTATCTGCACATATAATTCCTGGACCATATTAATATGCTACCATGAGTCTGGACAGACCATGAGGTAAATTATTGTATCATAATTCAATTACAGACTTATAGCATCCACAAAAGGCAAAAAAGCTCTGCAATCATGGGGCTACTTGGTTGTATTATAAGGAACAAACATATGAATCCAATGTCCAAAAGAGATTAAAATTAAAAAAATTCAAACCGAGCCAAGCTGGCTTGGTTTCTTATCGATCCGACTTGAGCTCGTTTGATCGGTAAACGATCCAAGCCGCTGGTTCGGTTTGTAATGGAGTTAATTTGAAGTGAGTTACTTTCTAGTGAGTTTTAAGCCACGATCTATCTCAAAAGTACTAGTTATGCTCTTGTAGCAACCACAAAAGAAAAAAGAAAAAAAAAAAAAGCTCTGCACTGATAGTGCTTCTTGGTTGTATTATAAGGAGGGGAAAATACGACTCCAAAAGTCCAAAAGAATTTAAAGGTGTCGTAGGTTCACAGCTTACTTTGTATCTTTATAATTTTTCATTTTTCTTTTATTTATTAAACTACTTTAAACACTATGTAATGCCTTTGTATCACATGGGTTTGTCACCATCTCATTGATGGCGGGGGTTTCAGTAGATCTGTCATCTGTGACTTTTACTTATTTAACCCATGGATAAGCTATGAATCTATTGATCTACATAAATCAGGCGTGAGTTTCCACACATCTCAATTTAAAGCAATTCAAAATTAAATATTTTATAGTTTCTTTGTTTCAAATTTTCAGACTACATTATCAACGGAAACTATTGGTGGGTTCAAAACTGTTAGTCAACGATGAACAGACGCATATAGTAAGTTATAAATGTATATTCTAAGTGTTCATACTAACGTGCCCTGCCTATGTTTTGACTCGATGTACCTCCTAAAATACGGGCGTATAATAAGTTGAATACAAACATATACAAGTTGAATATGAGCAAAGATGAATATAGACGTATACAAGTTGTATATGAGCATATACAAGACGAATACAAGGGTATAGGCGCTTTTAAAAGAAGTCAAATTCAATCAAATTAACAATAAACAATGTATTCCAGATATCTTATTACAAGATTTATAAAAATAATCAGAAGAACTTACCTATTTAATATTATAGTTTGCAATAGAGGGAGCAAATAGTTAAAAGAATGATATAAAATATACATCAGCATATTTTTGTACGCTTTCACCAAGGAACAAAGTCAACAAATCAACTTTATGGTTTCCCACATGATGTATCAAGAACGAAATGGGTGATACATCTATGTCAAACTTTGGATTCCAAAATGTTTGCAGAGACAACTGTTAGTAAGGGGGTGTGTCAGATGCTGTTTTCATGCAACCTTACATAAGTTGTTCTTGAATCTTGATAGATTTATAGTAACAGCATATTTATTCATCAGACTTTATTTACCTTGAAAAGAGAGATAAAGATGAGAGAGCATTTATCACATCTTTTGCTAGCTGTTTCATACATGCATTTGTGAGTCCTGTTGCAAAATTTGGTGGTTTCACACTACCATTCTGTCTTTATTGGATAATTGATTAAATGAGTTTTAACATCACATATATCCATAATTGAAACTTTTAGTTATTCGAAGAGAATAAAACATATAGGCGAGACAACAATCGTTAATTTAGGGTTATCAAACGATTCTACTCGACAATAAAATCTACTTGATAAAGCCCTGATAATTCACTTAAAACTAAATGTTTGTCTTATGTTTTAGAATGACACGTACATAAACTCATTTAATCATACTAAAAAATCTAAATAGTTGTCCATCACAAGAGTCAAACCTCAACCTTCCTCTCGTGTACAAGCCAATGGTGTCATTACACTACAAGCCCTTTGATTCTTATTTTATGAGAGTAAAACTATAAAAGATCACACAAGTGAGTAACTCTTGCCATGTTCCATACATAATTTGTTTAGTTGATCTAAATTCTACATATATTATAATATCCTATTCTTTGCTAAAATTATATATTATAATATCCTTAAGTCCTTCAAAACATTCATATTTGGTTCCTTACACTTATCTCTATCTCCAAATTTTAAGAAAACTATAATATTCACTGTAATTTAATATTACATTAGATGACCTAACCTAATCCTTATCCCTTAATTTTTAAAGAAAAAACATAATGCTTCCCCAAATTTGAGGTCACCTATTTATGAACTCCATAGATTATAGGTATTCTGAATGAGATATGAGAAGTTTTTATAAAAAAATATAAAATAAATTTAGGAGATGATAATTTTTAGATAACTTATAAATAGAAAGATAAAGAAACTTATTATAAATGCTTTAAGCGCTTGTGTGAAAACCACCTCACTATACAAATTAATTAAATGCCAAGCGGCTAGACGGTAGTGCATTGCAAGAAAATTGTATCAATATTTAAGTTGCTAATGCTTGATGTCGTGGATGTAATTGTTTTGTTAGGATGATAGGTGGTACATACACTGTATTGATGCAAATTGTTAGTTAAAAAAATTAAGTTGGTGTAAATTTACAGATAAACAGTAACATTTTTTATATTCTTCGTTCACAACCACTTGTCTACTTATAATCATTACATATAATATAAAGATTATAATCATAAAATTATAAGAAACCAAACGTGAATGCTCTTAATTTCCATCTAGCCTTATATGAAAGAATATATGTATTGTTGTAAAAAAAAATAACTTAACCTTTAACAAATCATTACAAATTTTGCTATATTCTAACTCAAATTATACATCTTAATTTTTTTTTACCTTAAATTGCTAAATTCAAAATTGTACCCTAATTTATGGGCCTACTATTACTTTACTGTTTCTATTTTAGTTTACCTCTGTTATAACTTATAACAAACATCCGATCGCTTTATCTTTTTTCATTTTGGACGATAAAAAATTATTAAAAAAGCTGTTACGTGTTATTTTTCTGCAAAAATTGGCTTTTCTATTTTTATCATTACAAATTATTGATGTTTATTGACTTTAGTCCAGAAAATCATCATTTTTAAATGCAAAGTTTTAAGTAAAAAAAATTAACTTTTTCACCATCATCATTATAAATCATTCATGTCTAGTAAGTTAAGTTAAAATAAACTTTCTCCCGTACTATTTTTTTTCAATTTACGATTAATTACATTTAACAACTTGTAAATAATTTCTACAAATAGTGATTTCTCAGTGACAGTGTCAACTTTGGTTCAATCTATTTCATTAAAAAGTAAAAACAAATAATATATATATACACACACACACACATACATATACATATATATATAGAGAGAGAGAGAAAGAGAAAGGGATACTAAGAAAACCACATTGTTTTGTAAAAACTGAAGACCAATGAAACCGTTCATATAATATATAGACTTTTTATCACCACCCTCTATACATATGTGTATGCGTACTATACATATGTGTATGCGTACATAGAAAAGGGTATGAGTCAAATGAAAACCGTAATATAGTTTTACATATGCCACACATAGGTTACGTATATGTAACAATTTTTCATTTGACATAGTGTTACGTATATGTAAGAATCTTCATTCTCGTATTTATGTTTAACATATATGTAACAATACTTAAATAACTTTTAAACAATTAAATGAAGAAAAAAATATGAATTATGTTATTGGTTTTCGTAGTTTTTTTTAGTTTTCGCATAACTATTGGTTTTCTATAATATAAAAGGCAACTCGCATGTCATAGGGTTATAGGAGTGTTTAAAAAAATTATCAAAGCTGTCATTTAGGCCGGTTCCACTAAAAACTATTATTATTTAAGTTAATAGACCAGACACAAATTAACAAGTGGTTCTCGGGACCTATCTTTTCAAAATATCGTGTCACTGGCAATGCAAGAAAACTTTAGGAGCAAAGATGGTATATGGGCGTTTATGTCATATAAGAATAATAGGAATTCGTGCATTTTACGGACAAGAATAATGCGGACATACCAAGCTATTTGAAAGATAAAATAACAAGATGAAAGGATATATTCCTACTTTTATTGCTAAATATAATACATTCTTTGTTTTTTCTTAATTCTACAAGGGAAAAAATTAGGACCTTAACTTTCTCATTTCAAATTCCATTTCATTTTTTCTAGATTTGAGTAAACAACAAAATATATGCAAATGGAATGTTTGATAAGATTGGGAAAGCATCTAAACCTAAACTCATCTATACGTGTCCGTGCAAGTTTCATTTGTGCTCTCTTAATTAATTATGTGCAAAAAAGTAGGCTACTAGAGCCTAAACTCACCTAAGCTGAAGTTCAAGTTCAGCTCCTTTAAGTTAAATGAGATTAGTTCGAACCTTTATTTTAAAAACTCGACTCACTTATTATGTAATAATTATTCTATTTATGTACATTTATAATTAAATACACACTAAATATAACTATATATTTATATGTAACATATTTTTTGTTATTTTATCATGATTTTTTATATAATTATTAGTTAATATATATAAATATATTTATAATTATTTATAATTAATTATAAAACTTATTTAAATAACAAGCTCGTTTATGCTCGCAAACCTAGTCTCACCTGTAAAGCACATGCTCGTTTATTACATGAGTTGTCCAATACAAACTCAATCTCGAGTAGCACTTGTTTACACCCGTAAATACATAGTATCGTTCATGAAGATTAATTTAATAGTGACAACACTAGGATAAATTGCACTAAAACAATTAGTTGTACCAGACGAAAGTATATTTTAAATGGAAACAAGCATGTTTCTAAAACGATGATTTGAGAGCAAACACCTAACTGACCTTCACATGCAATTATCGTTTGTACTATACAAACGCCTAAAACACGTAACAGTCATGATATCATCAGCTTCAACAGAAATCAAACAGAATAAGCGGAACTAACAGAGAAGACGATTAATGCGCACAAACACACACACACACATATTTGTATCAGCAAAAGCATCACGTATTCACATTCATCGAACGATTAACCAACACGAACAACAAAACGCACAAATCGAATGATCTATACAATTCCGATCTCAAAAACACCAAATCAAACAGAACATAAATACATAATACAAGCAACGATTCACGCATTTCATCAAACAGTTTTAACTCGAATACTCCATAATGAAAACGAAATCAAACATACCTGAAGAACTGTAGAGAAAACACGACGGAAATCAACTCAATCGTTCGATTCAACAACTGCTGAAGTTTCCGACGAACAATCCGGTGAAGTTGTGCTTCAGAAACAC
The DNA here is from genome assembly GCA_018326445.1 of Flaveria brownii. Classification (NCBI taxonomy): domain Eukaryota; kingdom Viridiplantae; phylum Streptophyta; class Magnoliopsida; order Asterales; family Asteraceae; genus Flaveria; species Flaveria brownii. The sequence goes on from BJCN01191611.1 coordinate 11,323, forward strand.
GAATCTAGAGACAAAATTGAAAAGCGAGAGTCGAATTGCTTTAGAAAATGTGGATATGATGTTGAGCACTTTTGTGTCTCTACGTTTCGATGGTTATATATATGCGCATACATATATGATTGTGTGTGTATGTATATGAAGAGAATGAGAGAGAGAGACGGAGTGAGATTGCTTTAATCGTCTGTTTCGCTTTTGCTTTTTTTTTTTTTCCGCCGAATGGTGTTTTTTTTATGGGATTGCTATCATTTTTTCAGGTCGAAGTCATGATTACAAATGTTGCTTGTGGTACTAGTTTTTAAATGTATGACGGTAACAAATAAAATTTTTATTTTTTGTTTTAATTGATAATATATATTGACTTTATGTAAAATCTAGATTTTTTTAAAAGTTATTGGGTTTTAATAATTTTAATTTTATTTATTTGTCAAGATTAATCACAACTCAAAAAATATTTATAAACACTTTTAATTTTAAGATTATTTTCCTCCAACAATTTCTTATTAATTAAGACTTAACACTGTTACTTTTTTTATAACATAGACTACTTATATGCCCAAGGCACTAATCAGAATGTTGAAATCAACCGTCGGGTTTGTCAATCTAAAACTTCTGCACTCTGAAACCCATCAATTTTCACCTCCTAATTTAAACTGCTTGACTTGTTAGAGATAGATTTCAGATGATGATAGAGCTAAACACCCAAAAACAAATTTGATAGAGGCTGGGAGGCGACAGAGTTAAAAAACGACTCAAAGTTGACCCCATTTCATCAAATAAACTGGCCCCATTTCATCAAATAAACTAACGGTGTTAACTCTCAGTTAGTAACAGATCATTGAAAGGAAATAAGCTCAAAATTGGAAATGTCTATAAACATTTCCTATGTTTGGATTAATCCCGACCAATATATGAAAGTTATGATTATTTAAATCTAATAACCCTTTTTAATAAATAGTTAGAATACTAATGGGACACTGACCAACCATATTATTTTCATTCTTTGAGTATGTAATCTTGAGACAATAGGCTAACTTTGAAAAAGCTCATACATCAGTTCTTCCTTATTAGTTTCATACCTAAGACTATTATCAGGAGGAAACTCGCTTTATGTGAAAAACTCATATAGCTCAACCTGAAACTATTTTTTTTCAGAAATAAGACTTGAATTCAATACATCTCCTTATTTTTTTCTTGAAAGGCCAACGAATATTTTAAGCTCGGTCACCCTGATAAAACTCATTGACGAAAGTGCATCCACGCCGCGAACACAGACATTGCTGGTGACATGGCCTGCCCATCATTTCAGGGGAAAACGTCTGGCTCACTTGAAACATATTATACCAAGTGAGTCTGGAACCTCTATTTTAATGACGTTTTGAAGTATTATATTAACTACTTGAGTTAAGGATCATTGGTCTATGAAAAATGTAGATACTAAGATTCCCGCAAGATACATATATGGGTGATTAATATGAGTATATAATAATAGATTATAATATAACAATATACATTTTCTTATAAAACGTTTAACTTTTTTAACAACAATTTCTTACTCCTAAATACCACGTAATCAACTAGTGTTTTCAGGGATTAAAGCATACAATACATTTTGAAAGCATCACCAACATCACTACACCACAAGGTTATATGCATAAAACGTTTCACTATCATACATATTCTAACATCTTATCATGTTCATGCATGTATTTGGCACCTCGCATTTTATCATCATGTTATCATGATGTCATTTCGTAATACACATATGAGGCTCGTAAATTATAGTTGCTCACGCTAACACAATTAAGCGTCTGGTATATTCTCTTGTAGTAGGGATCGTAGATTTGATTAATTCGATTTCTTTATACTGATTAGAAAGTCTCTTTTAAAACCCAACCATGATTTACTTTATTCACGTTTGTTATTAGGGTATTAACGAGAGACCTGGTACGTTTTTCATTGTTTTTTTCATGATTATGAAAATTAAAGTCTAAGACTCTTTTAGGCTCAAGGATAAAATCATCAAATGGATACAGGATATAAAAAGTAATAGGTTGAGTTTTCCTCATGATTTTTATGACTTATATTATAACATTATCGAAATATATACACATAAATTTAATCTAATATTGTAAGCGTTGAAAATGGATAATATGATTATGAAAAATCATGGTGGTTAGTGTTAGTGTGGAAGGATGACACACCTCCATGAGTTTAAAGAAGTTGATGAGTGGGGAAGGATATCGTGCTTGCTTGTACACCACACCGCGTGCTTAGTTTATACTTATTCCTGATTTTATATTATGTTGCATTTTATTATTATAATAATAATTTTATCTCGTCTAATTTGTCTGTAGTTTACATTTTTTAGGAACGGATAAATGAATCACAGACGAATCATACTATCTCATACGATTATATTCGTTACTTGATTAGGGAACCTTAAGGTGCTAGACTGACAAATCACCGAAGAGAAGTTCGTACAAATTCAAGACCACCCTCAAGATGAAACTCATGCTATAACCCAACCTAATACCTTCTAGTTTTATTTATTTATTTATTTTTATCTCAAATAAGACTTAAACTCAATACATTTCTCTATTTTAATAAACTATTGGGCTAAGTTTACATGATTCTTAAAGAAAAAATAATACAAAACTAATTTCTATAACTGGGTGATGTAAATAATTACATAACTGTACGCTTATATCAAAAATTATAGTATTGTCATGTTTTAAGGGTAGAGTTATACTAAAAATAGCATTTAATCTAAAAAGTATAAGAAAGATTGTGATCTTAACACATGTCCTTCTATTGTTATAAAGATGGTGACATTTTCGTCATTGTATGAAATACGACAGTTTATTGTGTTTTATGCGTTCATTTTGTCAAATATCAGTTCATTGTGCCATGTATTTACATCATTTGTTATATGTATTTATTATTGCGTTTTATGTTTTAGATCATTTCATGTTATTTTTATCATTATTTCTATAAATTATATAAATTTTTTATCTATCATTATGTTTTACAATTATAAGTACATACTGATATACTTTCACCAATGTATTTTATAAAACTCATAGTGTTAAATATAACATAATATGTTATTTTTGTCATTGTTTATTTATATAAACTTGTTATCTATCATTGTGTTTTACATTTACAGGTATACAATTATGTTATTTCACTGGTGTATTTTTCAAAACTTATAGTATTTAATATAACACAATAATAACAAAAAAATGCAATGAGACATTGTGTTATTCTATCATTGTTAATGCATTGGATTAATTAGTTGTCAATTTATTATTGTATTTTACATATTAGAAGTACATAACAATATTATTCCATCATTATATTTTTTAAATTATCATTTTAAAAAAACACAATAGTATTCAGTTAAACACAACAAATTAACATAAAGACATAATAAACTGTACTAAAGACACAATTATGATATATGAACTTAAAAACATAAAAAATATTCTATTTTTACATAACAATATTGTACTTGTTTTAAAGATAAAAAACAATTATTTTTATGGTGTAATTTTTATAAAAAAATAATATCGTACATAAAAGTTATGAAAGTTTAAAAAAATGAGTAAACTTTGAAAAAAAATAATAAAAATGGTTATTCTAAAATAACTCTCTAACAATTAAAGTTAAAAAAATTGAGTATACTTAGAAAAAAAATAATAAAAGTGATTATTCCTAAAATAATTCTCTAATAATTTTTCTCTATAATTTGATCTCAACCATTAATTAAAAAGATTAGAGGTTAATATTACTTGTTACACTTTTTAGTTTTAAACGTCTTTTTATTTGATCCATTTTTATAGTATGTATTTAAAATTGTTATGTATTGAAAGTGTATTTATATGCGCATATGCATAATATCGTAATTATGGCCCGAATTATATATAATACTAATTATTAAGTTGATTGTGCATAGGAGTGTAATACTTCATGCTTATCAAGTGGATTGTGCTTAAGATTGTTGTATAATGTGCTTAATGAGCTGTATTCATCTTTTTATTTTTTTAATCTTTAACTTTTAATTTTAACCTAATACTTTTACATCTCTTACAATTTAGGCTTAACAATTTTTTATTATAAACTTTGGTCCTCTATACTTTTCATATTTTACAAAATTTTCACTTTACGTTTCCGTCTAAAGTTTACAAGTTAACGCATCACAGTGTGCGTATGGTTATATGTTTTTACGCTTATTTTTCCATGTTTAACGGGCTCCGTCACAGCGCACTGGGCCTAGACCGATTACTCATTGTTTTATATGTTTTACATTTCGTCTGCCTGTTTTAACATTTTCACATCAACTTTTCGTTCGGATTATTATTTTTCGTTTTTATGTGTTTTAACGTTTTTACATATACTTTTCGTTCTATTTTATTTTTTTATTGCTTTTTTAAATAAGAGTTTTTACGATTTTAGAGGTCACTGACATGGTAATTGGTACGGTTTTACGTCCCCACAGTGCGAGAGCTTAGTACCCG
>BJCN01191612.1:0-13740 GCA_018326445.1 Flaveria brownii
CCGATTTTAACATCACCATAAGATATAATCACGACCTATTATTTTAGAAATGTATTGATTTAGGCAATAAAAATGAAAACTTTCACTTCTTTGGGTCAAACTCAATATAAATAACAAGTTAATTTTAATATACTTCAATAATACAATAAGCCAAACTTTGTTACCTTTAAAAGTCTGCTAACTAATAGTGGATCCAGATGAATCGTTCCACTCCATTCTTATAATCTACTCGTCATTTCCGACACCACAACGGGCACCACAATCTAGGCCGACACCTCATACTCCGCTACCACTACCATCATAGCATCTGTCGTCGCCCCAACATCCACCGCCACCATCAATGACATTGTCACTCGCCAGTAACTTGATTCAGGAATCTGTATTTGTTAAAGCTTAGAATCACATATATTTTCATTGATGTAGCGGTTATAGGTTTAGTAACATAACTAGCGGTTGCTAGATAACAAATAATTAAGAGTTATTGCTAAATAACTAAAACATAATGACCCATGTTTTATGATTCTTGTTTATTTCAAAAATTAGTTTTTATGGATAGGTTATAATACCATAATTCTAAGTAAATGTAAAATTCTAAACTATTACTGTAGAAGATATAAAAACACTCAAACGTTCACATGCACTCTAAATTGACATCATAATAGGAAGACTAATAATAACATCAAAACTACACTTTAATCTATTATAAAAGGATCACCATACTATAAATAAACAATTAACTTTAACTATGTTCCTGATACTAATCATATATGAACTGATTTACATTATTACTCACTTACTTTATACAACACTTGATAAACTAATAACTAACTTATATCTGATAGATCATTGTAAGTTCCTCTTTAGACCTTATAAGAGTCAGGATAATAGATGGCATCAAATATTTGTCACATTGTTTATTTTGAAATAAGGTTTTAGTTAGCTAACAATTCCAAATAAGCATATATGAAACAGATTAATTTAAAATGATCACATATTTCAAAACAGATAAAATTATTTTAATAAGGGGCGTCTCTACAGTATTAACCGTATCACATCTTATTTCTTTTTTGACATGCAGTTCCACATCGTTTATCTTCGTCGTGATGGTTCGACATGAGCACTAAAGATCCTCTACTTAAGTTAGAGATGGCATAATTAGAAAAAATAAAAGAATAAAAAAAATAAACACTCGATGCTTTTAAACAGAAATAAAGAGCAAATTAATGGGCCCGAGGTTCACCGGCCACACTCATTGTGGCTTTTATTTTTCTATATTTAAACAGGAAGTTTCACTAAAAAAGGGACCGAAGATAGCGACCAAAATGATTACCACTTTTGAATTGAACATCAACGGCACGTTGGCTCGCATCGTTTGACGCACCCCTCGTAACTTGACTGCAACCACCATGCTTGATCTGGAGTCCTCACTTCCAACCACGACGCACCCCTCGTAACTTGACTGCAACCACCGTGCTTGATCTGGAGTCCTCACTTCCAACCACGGACCACACGGGTATATAGGGTGCGGTTTTTTATATGTAATGTATATTATAGTTTTCGGTCTATTTTTAAGATTTTTACACCTTTTAGCACAACACACAAATTTTACAACTATAAAATGGAGGAACAAAACCACAACACGTATTCTCAATAGGTGAAAATTACGTTTGATGAGATGACCATAGTGTAAATTAAGCTGGATAAGAATTCATCTGCTATAGTTTTTATACCACAAGTCACGCTAATATATACCCAATAAAATATACATGTCCCGATCTCGTTCTTCCACCTCATAAACATAGTTTTCGTTTATTGTTCTCAAAGATATCACGTGTAATTCTTATATCGGTAGAAAAGCTAGTATTTATGATATAAACGATTTGATCAATGTTTAATTTGGTAATTCTTATAGCTAACCTATCCATTTTCTTGATATTCTTGTTATCTTTTAGTTCTTTAAACAAAGTATTGTTACATAATTATTTAGAAAGGAATAAGCTTCTTTTTTAGGTATAACTTTTAATCTAATCGTGTTTATCACTTATATTTACAACTTATAAAATTTAAACCCATTTTTTAAACAGAAAGAAGATGTCCCTCGAAGACACTTAAAAACTTCTTGATACTTAAAAATTACACCATCACTAAGACATTGAATGAAAATTGAAAATCGCTATGATGCCAAACTATGACCATGATCCGACGTGGAAGGGGTCCCACTTTGATTCTTGAGAGCACATTACTATCGACATGAATGTGCCACGTCATTACTTTTTGTTTGGTTTTAATATGTACAATACAGTGGGGCCCATTTGGCCGTCCAAACTTCTCATCGTCGTGTCATCATCAAATGCAACTTTTTGCCACTCTCACAAATTCAATCGTACATGTATGTTTTCTTAATTTTTGTTTAATGTAAAAATACATTACATTTTTTTCTCTTTTACCATCTCTTTAACTTTTATTTTACGCTATTTTCTAGAGCATTATCAATGGGAATTTTGATTTATTGACAAAGAGGCGAAGAAATAGAGATATCTTCGATCGGCTTTTGTAACAATCAAGGCTCGTAACTTCATTGGTGCAACCCTTGTTCATGTATCATTAGAAGATTCAAGAACCAATCAAAGTAATAATAATATTAAGAGTTTTAATTCATAAATATATTTTGAAAACTAATTAAATGATGAGATTAGAATAAGTGTAAGTATTAATATTATGAGTTTTAATTCATAAAATATATTTTGAAAACTAATTAAATGATGAGATTAGAATAAGTGTAAGTATTAAAGCTTATGATCTTGTATTCTATTGATATTGGTAATTTCCTGTTACAAAACAATAATATATATGAACAAAAATCACAAATTCCAGGTTGGTCATGGTGTAAAAGATATCATAAAGACATTCAATACCTTTCACCTTGTTTTCACATATAAACACATAATATTTCTTTTGTCACACAAATGTGGGACAAGGGTGTTAGAGAGACTCCCTTTCACACCCTTATTTCCCAACATTTCCCATACAAATGTGATATGGATTAAGATTCTTATAAATGTAAGTTTGGATGATATTAAAAAGAAAGTTTTACTGTTAAAGGAAAGTATAAGTATAAAAGAAAATTATGACAGAAACATATATTATTTTAAATCTAGTCCATGTAGGACGTGTTAAGCAACCTCATAAGTTTCATCCAAGGTGGGTTTTTAGAATCAAGACGTGCGAGAACATCTTAGAAGGTATAGTTATGTGGATATGGTGATTGTGGCTGTCATAATCAAGCCGCGTGAAAACATATGATGGTGTGACCTTAGGCTAGGATAACGTTAAGAGGTCGTATTGGCTCGTGTGTCAGTATATGCATATCATATGCTTTGTTGCTACCATGTTATCTAAAAACCTGAATGTTTTCCCTCACTAATTTGTGTCCGTAAACTTAAGCGACTTTATTTGGGACATTTATTACATAAATAATATCGTAAAACATGTGAATGTTGTAATTTTGATTGGAAAAAATAAATGAAAACTACATGATACAAGCATTAAATTAACACTTCTCTCTCTCTCTCTCTTAACTTTTACATATTGTAAGAAGTGAAATAGGATCGCATAAAATAATAGTTTATACATAAAAGCCAGATGCGAATTAAAGAAAACGTTATCATGTTTTATATATTTTTCAACTATAAAAAATTAAAAAAAAATCATAAACCGGCCTGTATCCTTACTTTATCAATTATATTGTTTCAAGTTTTACTAAAGTATAAGTGTAGTAACCACATAATATAGTTTTGTGTTAGATTTATCTTAAATACCACAATTATTATAAAATCATGTAGTTGAAATGTTCAAGTTTACATGTTTAAACGTAGTCAGATGTCGTATGATTGCTAACAAATTATTATATGCTCATGAAAAAACAAAATATTTAAAAAAGAATTAACACTGCAATTGTTACTGATCAGATTTTTTCAAAGATGTTGATTAAAGTAGAATAAATTAAAAACTTTTATGAGTAAAAAATATGAAGACCCCTTTGTTTATGTGTTTTAGCGTACTCGAAATGGTATGATTGTCAGCACGAAATTTTACAGATCGGGTCAACTTCATTCCCGACCGCACAAAGCACAGAGTAGACGTCTTTTGAACCCACCAAAAAGTTTATCATTTGCATCACGAAATACATTTTATAAGCATTCTATGTTTCCAGAATGTACGTAAAGAGAGAGGTTAATTTAAGACTGAACAATTCAGTTTACTCTATTGGTAATTTTAATCTCATGTGCGTTTGATTTTATAATAATTTTTCATATCCAGTCACCTAATATTGATAATTGTAAGCTCATGTTTAATTTTAAAATCATATTTCATACCCAGTCACATACCTGTTATATATTGTGTATTTTCAATCATTCGTTACATTTTTAATTTGGTATAAGCGAAAATTGTGAAAACATTCCATCTTAAAAATAATTCCCACTGAAATACGTATGAAAAGTCTGTGTGCAAAAGTTATTTAAATTTTATCTTAAGTATTACTAATTAATTGATTACCAAATGAATATTGTGGTAGAAGAAACTCCCACACATTAACATAGTTAATTGGAAGGTGGTTCGGTAAACCGTCAATGAAAGTCTCTTTTTCTTGATGCAGAGTAGTGCAAAGTATCTGCAGACCACCCTTAGACCAAGTATACAAAATTATATTCCATATCTATTACACGAACATATAAATATAATATTCAGAACTAAATATATTAGCTTTAGAATCTAAAATTTAAAATATATGTAACTAAAAAAATGTGATTCTTCACCTTAGTAATGTAATCATGATTCATGACAGATAGAAAGGTAAAATGAATTGAAAATGCAAAAGTGTACTAAAAGTTCTCAATAAATTATCAGAAATTAAGACATGACTCGCATGAAATTCGTATAATTGTATAACCTTATGTATTTATTTAATTTCTCTCTCATAGACCACACTTCTATATAAACCCATGTTTCCCCACCATTTCTTCTCACCCTCAAAACTCCATTAATCATCATCATCATCTTCTTCAATCCCCTGCGTTTGTATCCATGGCTACTGCTCAGGTATATCCATTAATTTGCTAAACACAAATTAAATATCCATTTTTGTTAAACATTTGTTATGCAACAAAAAGAATCTAGCTAATGCGATTCTGGTACAATAATATGTTACATCAGACCATGAAAATATTACATTATGTTTAAATATAACATTTTTATCAAAGACTATATAAGTTAAAGTTACATTAAAGTTACATTAGATTTAAAACAATATTTTTTTTAGATAATATATGCAATTAAAGTTAAATTTAATTTGAGGGCGGGCCTTGGCTTAGCGGTAAAAGCTGTTCCTAAGGGACCGAAGGTCTCAGGTTCGATCCGTGGAAACGGCCTCCCCACAAAAATGTGGGGGAAAGACCGCGTACATCTTCCCTTAAATGGGACGGACCCTCCCTGGACCCTGCGAAAACGCGGGAGCTCTTTGCAGCACCAGGTACGCCCTTTAGATAATATATGCAATATTTTTATTACCAAATGCAACTTTTTGTTAGAAAATGCGATCTTTACGTCACAAATTATACAAATCTTGCAGGTCGAATCCGCAACAACCGCATTGCATGATGAGAAACTAGAGGAGCAACCTATCAAGAAAACCGAAAATGATCAAGAAACAACAGTAACTGCACCACAACCACAAGATCATGAGGACCAGCTCCCTAAGGAACCTGTTGACACCACTGGTGCACCTGAACCAGAAGTAGCTGCTACTGAACCAGAAGCTGAACCGAAAGCCGAAGCAGAACAGGAGCCCAAAGCCCTTGCAGCCGAGGTAGAAACCAAAGTGGTTCTAAAGGAAGAAGAAGAAGAAGGTAAGGTCATCTCTGTGGATCAGACTGCAAAGGTGGCTCCTGAGCCATGTGTGGAGGAAGAGACTAAAGAAAGCAAAGAACCCGAGGGTAAACCCGCGGAAACCGAAGCCATAACCGAGCCAACCGAGGTATCGAAAGCCGAGGTTGAAGCTGAACCCGAAGAGAAGGTTGAGAAGAAAGAAGAAGGTGATGCAGCTGAGTAGAATTGAAGTGTTGCAGCTTGTTGTTTTATCATCTGTAGTTTGAATTAAAAGTATGTAATAGATTCCACCTGGGACCAATTGTTGTGTGATCAAGGGTAGTCTTGGCCACGTGTCAAGCATGGGTTGGGTAGAAACTAGGGTTTTATGAAAGTGAACATGCTGGAAAGGGTTTGCTGGTAAGAATAATATTTGGTCCCTAGGTTGGATTAGTTTAATTTTAAAGAATAAAGTTTGCATGTTAAAGTTGTTCTAAATTTATTGTAATGCTTTGTCCTTTCAGTTATGAGTTACTACGTACTAAGTTTTTTATGATTTTATTACCTCCGTGTTAGGGATTAATGTCTTTCACTCATGAACACATTATCTACTTTACATTTATTATACTTTTAAAATTATATCATTCGCATAAATCGTAACATTTGTTTTTGAAGTATATAATTTTACCATCAAGATGTTTATTAATAAGTGAGGAATTCATGAAGGATTTATCGACGCTTAAATGTTCTCATTTAATTGTTCTACATATCATATCATATATGTTACATATTTGGATAACATGTCTAAATACTAAAAATTACACCATTAATATTAACTTCTAAAATATAACATGTTACAAGTTTATTTTTTAACATCAATAAACGTAAAGTAGCTATATATTAAAATAACATAAAATGATCAGTTTAAAAATTACGTTACCTCTTTAATCATGTTGGTTGATCAGTTTTGTTTGATTAATTTTTCTTTACATATACAGTTCACTTCACAGTGTCCAATAAAAGAATACAAATGATATAAACATCAAAGTACTTGTGTTTAATCATGAGTTTAATGAATTACAATATGTATTCTTATTAGGTTACAATTTCACTCACTTAAAGCATTTACATTACATTCTTCATCTTTATTCATATAACTACATTAAAAATCATTAATTTTTATTTCTTTTTAATTAAATAATATTTTTATACCCTTATTATTACCATTTTTTCTCTCATCCATTCACAACCACTTTTATAAATATCAAAAAAATATAAGGATTGAACAGTGATTCCCCAAATATACCGATAAACAATAACATTTTCTCTCTATTTCACTCACAATCACTCAAAACTGTTTCATATAATACAAGAACCACATTCACATAATTTTAGTAATTTCACTATGAATGCTCTTATATGTAAGACTTTCGGCCACTAATTATATATGAAATAAAGTTCAAACTTCACTAAAGTGGTTTTCTTCAAAGTTGTGAATTTTTTAATTGATGGTGTTGCTGATTCTGACCAGGTATATAAAAATCAATATAAAAAATTGATATCGTGTCTTAGAAAAGTTTACTCCCACAATATAGGTGGTTTTAAACACCATTAAAAAAGTTGTATAAGAAATAAAAAAGTAAATATATAAGGAAAATTGGAAAAGAGAAAAACGTAAGAAGGAGTCAAATCGCACCAAATTAGTGTAAAAGTGTAAAACTTTAAATCACACACAACAATTCGGATCACCACGAACCCCATTGATCCCCATTCCCCCTTTACAACCTCTCCAATTTCACCATTCTTTACTCTCCGCCATTGAAACCCTCTGAAATTGCAACAAAAAAAGACTTCAATTCAAAGCCCACAATTCAAACAAACCATCACATTACACATTCTTTGCATTTTCTTGAAGTCCCAACAAACCCCACCTTTCAAGATCCTTCAAACAACACACCCTTTTGATTTCCCTTCGGTTTTCTTCTGTTCTTGGCCTCAATCTCTCGAATTACGAACTGGGTGTTCTTAATTTGACATTTTGTGTGAATAAAAGTCAAATCTTTGATGTGGGTAAGAGTTGATTAGTGTGTTTGATGTTTGAGCTGATTGGAGTTCCACAACATGGGGTTTGAAGATAATAAAGAAGGGGAGAAAAGTGGGTTTGAAGATAGTGGTGATGAGAAAGAAAATCATGGTAATATGAAGAGGGTTGAGAGTGAATCTTCTTTGTATGAAACAGAGGATGATGGTGAAGATGCAGAGGGTAATAATATTGAATTGGGTCCTCAATGTACCCTCAAGGAACAGTTTGAGAAAGATAAGGTACAAGTCTTTGTTATATTAGAGTCAAATTTTCATGATTATTTTTACAGATTTTTGTTGTTATTTGAGATTTTTAGGATGATGAGAGCTTGAGAAAATGGAAGGAGCAACTTCTTGGAAATGTTGACATCAATAATGTTGGAGGTAATTTTGATATTTTTGAATTTTAAATGTTTGTTTGAATATGTCAAAATGCTACAAGTCATTTAAATAATGTAAGTGCTTAATATAAATGTATATACAGGCATGTATTATAATGAAATTGATCAATGAGTGCTGCAAAGAATAATGTTATGAATTACATAAATGGTCAAAACTGATGATTATATGCTGGTTGTCTGGTTAGGCCTTACATTGCATATTTGCATATGGTTAAAGAGTTGTTATGAAACTAGTTATCCGAAAATTATTATCGCGGTCAGTTTAGGGGTTGTAAAACATTTGAAATAATTCACACGATTTGTTTGACCCGTTTCTTTTTAGCTGAGTTTTGTAGATTTGCTCATTGGATTTAAGATACAACCCATTTTTATAGAGGTCACAAGCTAAATTCTTGAAGCCATTTCTTATGATTAGAACTATGGTTTAATTTTTGGTTTTCTTTTCAGAATCACTGGAACCAGATGTGAAGATTCTTAGCCTTTCTATAGTGTCTCCAGGGCGATCAGACATTATTCTTCCCATACCCGAAAATGGCAAACCCGAAGGCCGTTGGTTTACTCTAAAAGAAGGGTGTCATTACAACCTCAAGTTCTCTTTTCAAGTCAGCCATAACATTGTTGCAGGCCTCAAATACACCAACAACGTCTGGAAAACTGGCGTTAGAGGTAAGTCAGTTGGTCGGGATTGGGTCATGATCCAGTTTGATGCATTTGAATAGGTGACAATGATTTACATTATGTTTGCAGTGTATAACATAAAAGAGATGCTCGGAACATTTAGTCCACAGCTCGAACCGTACACCTATGAGACGCCTGAAGAGACGACCCCTTCTGGGTATTTTGCGAGAGGCTCATATTCTGCTAAAAGCAAGGTAATTCTTAAATTTCAACTCAAAAGTTCATAGTTTGTATGCATTTTGACTTTTGAAGTCAAACCCAAGTCTTTTTAGAATCAAGTTATTTTTCCCTCCCTCCTGCCATCTACTCGTTGATATGATCTATGTTGCTCCATTTTAAAACAGTATTACCTGGTTATGTATTTATATTCCATCATTTAGAATGTCTTTTAATTACTTATGTCAAACTTAAGTGTCTTTGACCTTAAATGTCAACTGATCAACTTATGGATTATGTGTCTGTTGTTGATATCCATATAAATCTTTTATGTTGTTTTTGCAGTTTGTTGATGATGACAACAAGTGCTACTTGGAGATTAGCTATTCTTTTGATATCCGAAAGGATTGGGCCAACGCTGAATAGACCGAATTTTTTTCATAGTTCATTGTTAGGCACATCAAAAACCTTACAAAAAGGTTTCAGTTTCAGATTGTGATACTTACGAAAATTCAATTCTCGCATTGAAGCCATAAGCTGTTGAGCGAAAGACTTGCTTTTACGTGTTTGTGTGGTCGAGTTAATCGTAAATAAAGAGGGAGATTAAGGTTAATTGTTCCTAATTGTCCCTTTGTTTGAAGTTTCATTTTTCTTGTTTTTCCTTTTGTATTTATGGTGTGCAATCAATATTTGAAATGTTGTTCCAGTATGTACAACGTTAACAACTAAGTTTGGTTCGGTTATTGCATTTAAACATTGTATGTCACTAAATTTTTTGACTTTATGTTGTAAGGGAGGAGGGGGCGCCCTCGGGTACCAGCTCGGTTAGGCGGGTCGGGTACACCGCCGCCACCCTTGTGGGTAGGAAGGGTCGGGTACAAGTCGCCGAAAAAGAAACCGAGTGTGAACGGCCATATAGCCGTTATTTTGACCATTTGAGGAGCACGACTGAGTGTCAAAATTCTTTTTTTTGCCCTATAAATACTCGCACACATACACACGATTATTTATATAAACTCAAACATAATCATACAATCACAATAATTACACAAACACAACAATGTCTGCTGAGTATCCAAATTTGTACATTCCCGAAAACGAGATTCGTTGAATTCGAATGATAGCAGTTTATATTTTATGAAAAATCTTAAGCCCTGGAGGATACGACAAGTAATTCTTCTAAAAAAGATACGTTTCACGCGATCGTGTAACGGGTCACGAGCTACTTATAAACGACTATTTCGTTGACGATTCAAAATACGATGAACAAACGTTTCGAGAAAAGTATCGTATGTCGAAATGTTTATTTTTAAAAATAATCGTCGATGTCGAATCAAAAGAAGAATGGTTCCAAGACGGCCTTGACGGGAGGATGAAAAATAGTTTCACCCGCTACAAAACTGCATATCGACGGTCAGACAACTCGCAACAGGTAACACCCCAGACGAGTATGATGAGTATTTATGTATGTCTGCCCGCGCTTCACGTGAGTGTCTACAATTCATTTGCAATGCGATTATCAAGTTATATGGTAGGGAGTTCTTTTGTAGACCTACAAGCCACGATGTTACACTTTTGTAGCAGCCACACGAGGATAAGCATCACCTTCCCGATATGCTTGGCAGAATAGATTGTACACATTTTGTTTGGAGGATGTGTCCAACCGAGTTGCGTGACCAATATATGAGTGGTGATCACCAATATCCGACGATCATGCTAGAAGCGGTGACTTCAAATGATATGTGGTTTTGGTATGGTTTTTGTGGCCCGTCCGGGTCAAACAACGACATAAATATTCCCAATCATTCCTCAATATTTGTACCTGAAAGGAATGATATCACATTCAAGTGACCATTTTATGTAAATGGACATCTATAGAAACGATGATACTATCTTATCGAAGGAATTTATCCTACTTGGTCAATGTTTGTGAAATCGTTTTCATATCCGACCGATCCGAATCAAAAAATATTTAAGAAAGTGCAAGAGTCGACTAGGAAAGATGTTGAAAGAGCTTTCGGTGCGCTAAAAGGAAAATGGGGCATAAATGCGGGCTATGAGGGCTGACAAGATTCGGAGCGTGGTTTACGCGTGTATGATATTGCACAACATGATCCTGAAGGATGGAAGAAGAACGATATCACTGATATACATAATGGACCCTCCAGTCCAACTGGTTTCTGATGTTAACGCTTTTTCGGAAATAAATGATCAAGATACACATTTCCGACTTCAATATGATCTTGTCGAACATCTTTCAAGTTTAGATCTAGCTTACTTCGCTTCAAACGGACTAGGTTAGTTTTAATATTTTATGTAATATTTTATTTTTTAATTATGTAATCTTTTATTTAGTTATGGTAATGTTTTATTTTTAATTATGTAATTTTTAACTTTTAGTAAAGTTAAATATCTTTTTAAATTATTTAAATATGAAAATAAAAGTTCAAGTATAGTCGAGTGTTGTATTTTCAGCTTTTTGGGTGTTTCAGACTAGTTCAGGATACTTGTGATGTGACAGTATGTGATTGGTGGATTACAGGGTAGTCCATGATATTTCAGGGTAGTGTCCCCTCCTCCCTAAATTCAAATATAATGTCATTTGGATAAATGGTTTGATTAATAAATATTTTGATTTTTTTATGTTTGTTTGCTAACTGAACAAAACGTCCATCAGAAAAAAATTAGTTGATAAGGGGATTAGTGAGCGTGTAGATAATTGCGATAAATTTTTTTATTTGATGAATTTAAAAATGGTAAATTTTATACTTTTATTCATTGTTAGGTTTGTGAAGGAAGATACAATAAAACAAGAATCATGAAGTTAATTCTAATTTGTTGCAGATATGTTTAGGGAAAAGTTGAGATAAATAATGAAAACATTTGAAGATAATTATTAGCATTAATTTATTATTTGTTTAAGTGTTAAGAGATAATTGTTAGAGTTTATTGATATATTGAGTTATATTAAGTTAAAGTAGAATGCAAGTTTATCTATTGTAAAAAGAGATGTATGATCTTTGTAATTTGTATGATTTTGTTATTAAATAATTTGATGTTTATTGTGTTTGCTCAATTCAATTAGTTCCGACATGAATCTGGTAAAGTGAACAAACTTTGAATCGTATTGGGTAACCAAGCCCTCAAGGCTTCAATTTTCCTCCTTGTTTTGTTACTTTTGTAAATACCTCATTAAACTTTGAGTCCAAACCGGATACCGATTAGAGCAATCTGATTACACTCGTAAACTGAAAACCGGTTCTATCTTAGTTATTTGGTTTGGTATTCTATTACATTTACAACATCCAAAAACCCAATGAAACTGAAACCTGATTACGTAACCTGAGCGAACTAAATCAAATAATTGTAAAATAAATTTCACCAATTATGTTATAAATTAGTTTGGTAAAAAGATCGAATCTATAGTATCTAATAAAACAAGGTTTCTTTTGCCACTTGTCATTATCTTAATCCGCTCTTTTGCCACTTGTCATTCTTCTAGATATCCACATATCAATTTTCCCTTCAAAAGGGTATTATAGTAATTTAAATACTAATATAAATTTCTCTCTCTTATTAAAAATGACTTTTATTAATTTTTATATTTCTCTCTCTTATCTAGATTTTTTAATATCAAACTATTTTTTAAAAAATAGATTTTTCTTAAGAAAATTAGAAATCACATCTTTTAACTAAAATTTAAATAATAAAAAACTAAAATTTTATATAATATAAAATTTTTAAAATACAACCTTTTTTAAACAAAAAATTTTAAATCATTTTGCTTTTAAAAAAATTATAAACAGGTGAAATTTTTTAAAAATATTAAAACGAATATTTAAAAATAAAACTATTTAGATAAGAGAGTTAAAAAATAGCATAATTATTTTATTTCTTGAACTATTACGTGTATCTAATTTTAATTATATTTTATATTAAAATATTATACTTTAACTTTTCGTGTTTATTACTAACTATATCCATTTAATTACTGGGTTTTAGCCTATCTATCTATTTATAAACATACTAAAATAAGCGTGAAATAAATGTAAGTCGCATTAAACTTATTTTCTTATTTCTCTATATTATTAATAATAATATTGAATACTAATAATATTACTCATACTAATTTTAAATTAAAAAATATATAGTTTAATAAATTAAAAACCTATTGTTTATTAAAAACAAACCTTTTTAAAAATAAATTTTGTAAAATGCAGAATACAGCAAACTATTTTTTTAAATTAATTTTTTTTAAATACTTAAAAATCATTATTTTTCTACAAAAATAAATTATTATTTATTAACTTAAAGTAGCTATTTATATGTAACTACAATCATATTTATCTTCAAGCATTATTTTATAAAACATAAATTTTTATTACTAATGATTTAACATATTACTTATTCCGTCCGTGTAATACACGGGAACTAACCTAGTGTTTTAATATACCAAAGTTCTATATAAGAAATGTATCCTCAACCAATAAATCTTTATAATAATATAATAAAATAGTACACGTGGCAGCACCACAATCATTCTTATAAAAATTTTCCC
>BJCN01191620.1:0-11416 GCA_018326445.1 Flaveria brownii
TGGAGATTATTAGGATTTTTGGCTATATGAAAATGTTCCCATCCCACATTGGTGCAAGGATGAAAGCTTAGGAGGACTCAAAGCTTATAAAAGAAGTCCAAGGCTTTGGTTTCAAAGTGCCCCAACCAAAAATACACTTGAAGTGTTTGGTTCTTTCTTTCTTTTCTAGTTCTCTTGTCTTAGAGTGTAGAAAGTTTTTAAACACTTTGGAGAGTGTGGGTGTAATTGGACGGGGGGGGGCTTGAGAGATTAGTCTATGTGATTGTAACAATTTGTCGCATAGTGGATCTTTCTCGATCTCTGGAGGCCCGTGGTTTTTTCTCCGGTTTTGGAGTTTCCACGTATATTCTTGTGTTCAGTTATATTTCTCTATTGTTAGCATTGGGAGGGTTGTTGGGGATCCTTGAGACTGCTTATTTCCCAACACATAGTGGTGTTGGAGTTCATTTGGTTGGCAATGATGATGCGAAGGATGACCAGTCCGTTGTCATGGTGCAGTAACCGACAGGCTTATAGCCATGACGGACAAGATGGTCATTTAAGTCAAAGCAGACACTCTGAAACACACTAGTTATATTTTATTCACGTCAAGTTTTAGTGTAACATAGTTACGTTCAACACATTACTTATTAAAAAAAAACGTTATGATCATATGCATTTTTAAATTTGAATATATCAATGCGTTATGTATAATTGGCATATGGCTCTTTCACAAAAGAAAATTAGTAGAAAAATTGTGATTGATAAATATTTGTAATAGAAAGGAATATTATAAATAAATAAATAAATAAATAAAAGACAACTATGATTTTATCTATAAAACTATGCTACTCACGAAATAGTTATAATTAAGTTCATATGCCATATGCTAGCACTCTGCTTGACTCATGAGTTAAATAATATACGCAGCCTCACTATCATCGTTCGATTGTCACTATCATAGTTCGATTGTGACTTTGTTTACCTGGTTCCTCACACTGCCGATTAGTACATATATAGTGAAATGGATTTTCGATGAGTCGTCTGTCCCTATAACATCACTACGTATTATCCTTCTATTTAAAGTACAAAGAAATGAACAGTGATTTCCAAAATACAAGCCGTCCATTTTCAAATCTACCGTGTGTGAGCTTGATATGTTTTCCCTTGTAGACAATATTTCTAGCCTATATATGCTCATTAGTGAACATGATCTTTTCAAAACGAACATATTTCTAAAACCATTTTTCGATGACAACTTAGTAACTATACAAAGTACCGAAAATGCTTGCACAAATTAAAAGTTTTCTATCATAAGCTTCTTCTAAAAGGAGGATATATCACAGACAAAGACGCATTTTGAGTTATTTTCATAGTTTTCGTGTACAAGAGTGATTCATATGAGTGTAAATTCTCACGTCAACATCATAATCTGAATATAGATTGTATTCAAACGAGAGGTATATGTTACGTTTAAAACTTAAACTTTCACAAGTTAAACATACCATTTTCATGTCAAAATCAATCTTGAAGATGAATGCATGAGCCAACTGTTTTATAGTCTAGTAAAATTGATGATTGTCGCTCAAAAATATGATACTGGTTTAAATTTATATAAGTAGATATAAGTAGAGGATTATGAGGTATTAAGGAGTAAAAAAAATTCCTTTAGAAAATAGAGAGAATATATATTAACTAAACATAGTATTTCCGGTGAGAATTGAAAGTGAATTAACATCCACTCTCTCTTGTATCTTTCAATATTATTATGACATGATTGCAACATAAAAAAATCTTATCTCAAATAGATAGAATCCCCGAGTGACATATGTTACGTTTTAAAACTTAGTTGTTCCGAACTAGAATATACCATTTTCATGTCAAAATCAAAATCTACCTTTGAAGATAAAATGCATTTTATTTGACCTCTAAAACATAGTATTTTCGGAAAGAATTGAAAGTTTAATCAACATCCACTTTCTCTCTCTTCAATAATTTTAATATTATGATAGAAACCTCACTTGTCTGCATGCAGCACGTAAAAGTTTTCTTTAGAATTGTTAACAATCCGATAGCTGTTATTTCGTTAACAGCATAATTAATTAGGTAAATCACAGCTTATGTTAAAAGAAAACTGAATTCAAATATAAGACCTTTGCTAGAGGAATCCATAATTACCTCCGTCAGATAAGTCACAACTGGTGCAGGACATCAAACGTTCAAGAGGTTATGACATAAAACAAATTTAAACATAATTCAAATCTAACACAAGTGTCAAACGACAATCAGGTGTTTACCACTGCACCGACTATCGCGTAAAAGTTACTGAATGAATAAGAAATTTAATGGTGGCCGGCGACGTACGTTAGTTTGTGCATTAAATCCTTCTATTTGTCGTCTGCATACAAGCACCATGATTCTTTATAAAATATTCACATTCATCTTCCCATATAAATCCACCGTCTAACACCTCTCAATCACATACAACTTCAAACTTCAAACTTTTGTTGAGTGTAATCTTTTGCAAGTAATCACCATCTTCGTCTTCTTCATCATGTCTGTTTCTGTACCTTCATTCGCTTACGAACACGAACACAAACATGAACAAGAACATGAAGATGAAGATCAACATCAAATCCATGATCAAGAACATCTCACAAATGTCTTTACTTCATGTTTAACTCAATTTGGAGTTCATAACTTCACAACCCTTTCGAATTCGAACAATGATTCATCAGTTTATTATAATCTTCTTAACTTCTCGATTCAAAATCTCAGATTTTCGGGTTCTTCGTTACCAAAACCAGTTGTTATCGTGTTTCCAGAGACGAAAGAACAGTTAGCGAACACTGTGATCAGTGCGAGACGATCGGGGTTAGAAATCAGGGTTAGGTGTGGTGGTCACAGCTACGAAGGGACGTCGTCTGTGGCGATGGACGGATGTCCGTTTGTGGTGATAGACCTGATCAGACTGGACCATGTTTCGGTTGATGTGAACTCGGGCACCGCGTGGGTTGAAGCTGGTGCCACACTCGGTCAGACCTACTGCGCGATAGCTGAGTCGAGTAGTGTCCATGGTTTCTCCGCGGGGTCATGCCCGACGGTCGGGGTGGGTGGTCACATTTCGGGTGGTGGGTTCGGGTTATTATCGCGAAAATACGGGTTGGCAGCTGATAATGTAGTTGACGCGGTTTTAGTAAGTGCTGATGGTAGGTTACTAAACCGGGCCACAATGGGGGAGGATGTTTTTTGGGCGATACGAGGGGGTGGCGGTGGGGTTTGGGGAGTTGTGTACGCTTGGAATATAAAATTATCAAGCGTACCAGATATAGTGACTTGTTTTAGCGTGTCTAGACCAGGCACGAAGGAAGAGGTGGCTCATATAGTAAACAAATGGCAATATGTCGCGCCTACATTGCCTGATGATTTTTATGTATCGTCTTTTGTTGGAGCGGGTTTGCCTGAACGGAAAAACAAACCTGGTTTATCGGCTAGCTTTAAGGGGCTATATCTGGGACCGAAAGCCAAAGCTTTATCGATCATGGATCAAAACTTCCCCGAGCTAAAAATCATGAAAAGCGAGTGTAAAGAAATGAGTTGGATCGAGTCTGTTCTTTTTTTCTCGGGCATCGGAGACCAATACGTTGTTTCCGACATGAAACACCGATTCTTGCAGGGTAAACTCTACTACAAAGCCAAATCAGATTTTGTCCGGAAACCGATCCCGAGACTCGGCCTAACCACAATGCTTGATGTGCTTGAAAAACAACCTAAAGGGTATGTAATTTTGGATCCGTATGGTGGAATGATGGAAATGATAAGTGGTGATTCGATTCCCTTTCCTCATAGGAAAGAGAATCTTTTCACTATTCAGTATCTAGTGGAATGGAAAGAAGCCGATAATGATAAAACCGATGACTATATAGCATGGATACGTGACTTTCATGGGTCCATGACACCCTATGTGGCACAGGACCCACGAGCCGCGTATATTAACTACATGGATGTCGATCTTGGAGTGATGAACTGGAATAAAACTGTAGTCGAGTCAATTGATGATGTGGTTGAGTTGGCTCGGGAATGGGGTGAGAAGTATTTCGGTAACAACTATGATCGATTGGTGAAAGCAAAGACACAAATCGACCCATTTAACGTTTTTAGGAATCAACAAAGTGTCCCTCCAATGTCATTGGAGTACAAGAATCAAAAGGGAAATAGTTTGAGTGAGTAATGTCATATGTGGTGTGTATCAAATCGTTCATTCGTCTTTTTTTACGTGTAAAAAATTGTAGAAGTGTCTGACAATATACGACTAGTTTCAGTTTTCATTATAAAAGTGTTTACTAAGGGTGACAATGTTTAAGATAGCTTCAACATAACAAGACCTTACAAGAAAATAATTAAGTTTTGAGTTAACCGGTCTAATCCATTAATCCCTTTAATAAACATGTTGTTTTGATTAACTTGTCTAACGTGTCTAATAAATGTATCATGTTTAGGATGATAAAACCTATTAAGATAGGAAGTAGACCGCCAACCATGTTAAATTTAGAATGAATTTTTTTTTTATTCAGTACAGGTTTAATACATTTATAACTTTACTACGATGTGTTTAACATATTTACAAAGTGACTATAATTCATTACAACCAGTCAACCCGTGTAGGTAGTAAACATATTACGCAAGTCATGTTTAAGCTATATGGTTTAAAGCATATTCATGTTATAATTGGTTTGTTTATTACGAATAAATATATGGGTTTGTTCAGATTCATCAATTTCAACCCATCCAACCCGATGTGTTTGCCATCCTTAGTATTTACAGAACCAAGACTACGAATCAAAACTCAAAACCAACAACAATATATATCACCAATCGGTTTTTTTACAGTGTACAGCTTAGGAGAAGTTACATGTTCGCTTATCACCAATCGGATTTTTTTTCTTTTATTTTCTTGTCTATATATCAATTTGACCCGAATCAGATGTTGTTCGGTGCTACATTGGCATAATTTACAGCAATTTATGGAACGGGTTTTACAATGCAATCAACAACATGCTCGTAAACTTACATGCTCATGGCTTTTGATGAGACATCTTCTTCGCCTTCTAACGCTTGGTCTCCAGCATCCTGCAAAACATGAACATGCCATAGAGCAAGTCAAACCTAACACTTGTTGACTCAAAGATCATACTCTTCTCACGCGACATTCAGTTAATATTATATTTTTCAAAATTTGATGCTTGTTATAGAGACATTAATCTGCATTTTGAATTTGTCTTAGAAGTTTAAGATTTGAAATCAATTATTAGTTGAAAACTGACTACTGTGACCTCAAAAGTCAAAGTTCTTACCTCTTGTTCCTTGCTCTTGGTCGTTGCAAGATAATCATCTAATGCACCGTCACCATGGAGAATTTTTCCCCCACATCCTGGTTTATCAACCGACCCTACCGACTCCTCATCAATCACAACAGCATCTACTCGATCGTTTCCTGTCTTGATATCGGGAATCTGAACTCAAATCATTATGGAGGACAAATAGTCACTTTAACATATTATTTCCACAAACTTGAAAAGTTTTACTTTTCATGGGATGGTATAGAAAGAAAAAAAATATTTTTTTATAATTTTCACGGAACACCGAAGGGGTATTAAGCAACCTACCTCATACATAGCGTCGGTTAGAAGAGTTTCAAGTATGGCTCTTAACCCTCTAGCACCAGTGTTCTTAACCACCGCTTTTTGAGCAATTAACCTTAAGGCCTTCTCCGTGAAATGTAGTTTCACCTGTGGAGAAAAAAGAACTACAATGGGTCGCCCAGACATAAAAATGGCGGGTTGGGAAACGGGTTTAAACCGGTATTTGTCGTATGGATCTAAACAAGTCGGTCGTGCTGAGTGGGACACTTTTTGCTCATATTATTTTAAAAAAAAATTCTAAAAACAACCAGTGGGATAAATACAAATACATTACTTCAATAATAAAACGATTTATAGCAAAAAATGATTAAAGAGGTTTTATGCATTAAAAATGACTTTTGACCCTTTCGACCATTATATAAAACATAACCCAAATCAATCCATTCATAAAGAGTTGAGGCGAAATTGCCATCATTAGTCAAAAACCGATTTAAATGAACAATTAATCAAATACTTACATCATTCATCTGAAACAGCTTCTTGTATTGCTTACCAAGAGCATTCTTTGGTTCCATGAGGACCTGCATAGAAGTAAAGAACATAAATCTTGAGTCTCCAATCAAACAACTAATTAATTGATAATTACAACTTCAAACATAAAAAAAATGAATTCACGACTTTTAAGACCTATTTTGCTACATATAATTATTTCATTCTGATTATTCAAAATCATATAATCACTTCCAATATGCATATCCAAGAACCCCTTTGATCGATACTCTAACTACATTCCCATGAAGTAATACAACAAGCAACAAACTTACCTGAACAAGTTGGTCCTCGGTTAGAGCTGATAAACTAAGTAAAATAGGAAAACGTCCTATAAACTCGGGAATAAGTCCATAAGCAATAAGATCACTACTTTCAACCTGAAAATGAACCGAAATAAGACAATCAATAATGGGTCATTCGAGTTATGTTGTATCTCAAACGGGTCAAACTTGTAAAATAAAACAGTTAGATTAAAGGGAAACGGGTCTATGTCACCCAAAGTGTATCATTAATTTATAAAATCTCCTAAATGGCTAAATCATGTTACTAAAAATTTACATTATTATCAAAATAAAGTATTTTAATAATCATATTGACACTAACTATATCGTAAAAAGGTAGAAAAAACTAAAGCAAAGAGTGTTTCGGGTCAACCCAACAGGATTCAAACTGTTTTGACCACGATAAATAACAGAAATGGAAAAAACTAGACATTAAGAAAATAATGAAACTTACAGATTCAAGTAAAGATGATGTTACTGCAGCATTAGTCACTCTATCACTTCTCATATTAGCACGAACAGGTGCTCCGAAACCAATTGAAGAATCCTGTCGTCTGGTATAAACACAAGTATCACAAAAGCAAATTACAAGATGGCTTAACTTTTGACCAAAAATCAATTATAAAAATAACATAAAAAATAAACAAGTAATCACCTCTCAGATATGGTTTTGTCCAAATCGACAAATGCTCCACCACAAATGAAAAGAATGTCTTTTGTATCTATCTGCAAGTTCATTATGGGAAATAACCAAGTGCAATCTAAAATTTAGAAAAAGTGATACAAAACATGAAACTCTAACATCATTAACTTCTATATATAGGTGGCAATTTCAACCCGTTTACTTATAAATGGGTTAATACGGATTGTAACATATCTCAAGTGGGTCAATTCCTCAAACAATAAAATATCTAAACCAAGAAGTCAAGAACAGGTCAAACTGGGTTGACCTTGCAAACATGTTAAAAGACACCTAAAGTGAAGCTCAAATTTTTAATGCATGCAATTTGCAACCTCCTAAAAAGTTTTATTCTAAGTCATAGATCGTTATTGTAATAATATTGTCTTAATCACAAGTAACATACTAATTACTTGTATAAAATAAAAACAGACAAAAAGTGTTTGGGATCAACCCAACCCCCACCTGCCCCATTCTACCCATACTAAAAAAATGACCCATTTCCACCTGACCCCCCATCTCGCCACTTCTGCTTCTAGATTGTGAAAACAATCCAACACAAAAAGAGCACCAAATTGAGAGGCCGATAATATGCAATGAGTGTGATGGCATATAATCAGATGTGGGAATATGAAAGACTCATTTATGGAATACCTGAATGTTTTCGCCTCTAGGATGCTTCCTGGCCCCTTTTTCTGGCACGTTCACTATCTGCAGAGAATTTAATATTTTTTGTTAAGCAAGAAAGATCATGATATTATCCAAGTATTTGGAAAAAAACAAAGAAAAGGGGCCGATATAAATAATGTGTAATATCCCTTAAGCCCAAGTAAAGCATTTATTGATTGCTAATTTTCAGGGGTATAAATGCATAATCACTTACTGTTCCTTCCAGCATCTTAAGTAGAGCTTGCTGAACGCCCTCACCAGAAACATCTCTACTAATGTTTAGGCTCTCAGCCTGTAAAATTATTAAAATGAGGAATGTATAAAAAGTACCTGGAAAATAGTTATATAGAAAAACAAACAACCTTTTTGGTTATCTTATCAACTTCATCAATGTAAACTATCCCTTGTTGTGCAGCTTGAACATTGAACTCAGCAACCTTCATACCAAATTCAAACTCAAAATATTACCTCTCACTAACAAGTTATGGTATATTAAGAACAAAATAGGATAAACACCATAAAACCAAGATGGGTAAACATAAACAACCATAGATTCAAGAAAACATAATAACTTCTAAGAAAGATATACACTTTTGACTCTACAGTCAAACTCACAATCTTGTTGTTTGAAGGTGTAGAGGAGGACATATTATGAATTATCACAAAGAACAGCTGTCCATCGTAATTGCATAAAGGGAAAACCTTTAAACGTACAGCGATGATTATCAATAATCAACTAATGCACATTATGTACTAGATCTATAATTTTAGGAGGCATATTAAACAATGAAATAATTGATTTAGCTCACTTTAAGCGCATGTCTGACTAAATAGAAGTCCAGGAAAAATTCAAACTTTTAGCCAATAACACATAATGTACTGACCTTTGAAATTAATATGTAAAAGTCATAAGCAAATTGTCAACAAAGAGAAAAAATTGTGCAACAGTTAAATAAATAGAAATAAAATAAAATTAAATTAAATTAAAACTTTACCGTAAGTAGCTTATGTAATATAGATTCGACGTCTTCACCAACATAACCAGCCTGCAGAATAATAAGAAAAAAGTTGGTAACTTCAGATAGATCCAAGAGCAAACTATTAAACCAATTAAAATATTTAGAAGAATTTAGAAGGATGCATTGACCAGCAAGATACCATTTGATGTATCATGACATGAATAAAACTGCACCTTGCTAAGGGTGCACAGATTTGCGTGATGAAGCTGATTATATGATATTTGCAACAATAGACATTTTCAATTTGGATTAACATATTTTGCCTCTGATTATCTTATTAAATAGATGTCATATAATCAGCTTCATACTAGCAGCAACAAAGCTGATAATCAAAAGGTACAATAATATTAACAAAATATTTGTTCTTTGAAACATACACAATCACTTTGAAAAAAAAAATTCAAATGTTTAGTTAGATCATATATGGAAAGGTTGAACTGAGAAGATTATGCATTTATCCATAATACTGAAAACAGAATTATGCAGATCGGTTTTCATTCACCTAAATAAACAAGGCAAAATATGACAATACATTTGACTTGCCTGTGTTAATGTCGTTGCGTCTGCGATGACAAATGGAACATTAACAAAACGAGCAAGGGTCTTTGCAAGTAACGTTTTTCCTGTTTTCCAAAAGTCAAATTAAAATAATCAGCAATCCAAATAACTCAAAACTGAGAAAAGAGAGAGAGAGAGATGAAGCCTCATGGTACCCGAGCCAGTTGGGCCCATTAAAAGTACATTGCTTTTCTCTAACTCTACATTATCGTCATCATCTTCCATCCTATCTCTTCCTGTTTCTACTCCTGACCTAAGTTCCACACATACACATAATTTCATTTCAGCATAGCAATTCCAGAAATGTTCAATTAATAACAGTTTTATACCACCAGCTAAACCGTATGTGCAATTATAAAGAAGTAAAATCACTAACCCTTTCTGCAATGAAGCATGATATATCCTTTTGTAATGGTTATATACAGCCACAGAGAGCACCTATTCATAAAATGAAAAACACATTTTGAATCACCCCGTGAGTCATATCACCATTAGACCCATTTAGATGTAAAATAACTTTTATTAAACCATAAAATCAATCTAACAACTCAAACATTTCGACCTTTTACACTTATTCTGTTCTTTTCCGTCCCTATTACTGTAAATCATTCTTATAGCACATTTGTTGTATTCTTAAAGCACATCATTTTTCCTTCAATGGCACAGAAAGTATGAAAAAAGCACCCAATTTTCATATAATATCAATAGAAATGAAAATTTTGAACTTAAGCAGCGTTAGGGATTGCTTATTTAAACTGCTTATATGCTTATTTCGTTCTAAAATAAGGAGTTTGGAATATGCAGATTCAAACTGTTTATTCAAAACAGCTTATTTCACTCACAAATAATCAGATAAACCTTTCAAATAAGTAATCCCAAACGTACCCAAAGAACTATCAATTTTGAACCAATTCACATGAGATCAACATCATATTCACACACACCCAGTTACCAATGAACCAGTAATGGTAGCATACTAGCATATACACAAAAAGGGTTAAAGTTGCAACCTTTTTCGCCCGAGTTTGCCCAATAACAAACTTATCAAGCCCCTGGAAAATCTCTTTCGGTGTAGGCAGATTCTTCCCCAAATTCGACCCGCCCCACTGACTATTCTTCTCTCCACCACCACCACCACCATTGCCATTCTCACCACCACCACCACCACCTGCACGAATCACATTAACCCCTGGTGCAAAAGGAGGGCCAGGAGGAGTATGCACCGCAAGCCCATTGCTAGGCGGCGGCGGAGTACCAGGCGGCACAAGACTCGTCGAATTCTCAGGCGGGTCACCGCCATAAGCCCGCAGTGTCTCCCAAAACGAAGCCTTGAGCTTGTTTCCATAATCATCTTCACCACTAACATGCTTTCTATCCTTACTATTACCATTACCACCATCATATCTAACCCTACCGATTTCAATAAACCTACCCTGAAGAGGAGCCATCTTATAAGGCCTGAAGTAATAAGCAGATTTACAATTGGGGCACAAACTCACCGGCCGATTACCCCCTTTTCTATCTTCACCGGAGGAACCACCTTTCGCCGGAGCTTCCCATTCATCTCCGGCGGAAACCGGTGGTGGAACCACGAGGAGATTACCGGAAAAAACGAGATCCATCGGTTTACAACAACGAGGGCAATTAGCTTCAGCCTTAATCCTCCTGATTATCGTCGATGTTTTACTGTTATTATCATCAACACCACCACCACCACCACCGTGCTCCCATTTGTATCTTGCTTGTACACCAATCAACGACCTCCGGCGAATGTACGGACAATCGATTCCGGCGGTTAATTTCAAAAACCCACGTTTCGATGTGTACGATGAACAGATTCTCGTTGTAACCACAACGTCTCGGAACTTCCCCCATCTCCATAATCCAGACATCGTGCTCAAACAGTTTATAATTTTACACCCTTTGTCGATTTTCTTCAATGAGGTGAAATTGGGATTCAATCGATGGAAATTGGATCGATAAACGGATTCAAGATATGGGATTTTTGCATAGTGGTAGATAAAAGTGCTGGATAAC
>BJCN01191627.1:0-19849 GCA_018326445.1 Flaveria brownii
GAGAGAGGCGGAAAAATTTTGGTGAGTATGATTGTGGTGCTGTCATGTGTCACTTTAAGTTACTCTTTTATTATAGTATAAAGATAAAGATAAAGATGTTTATTTAGAAATAACATTAATAAATAGATCTCTTTTTTAATTTATTAAATATAAAGAATGTTAAATAATATTATTAGTAACTAAGGTAATTATTTAAATTGAGAGAGAGGCGGAAAAATTTTGGTGAGTATGATTGTGGTGCTGTCACGTGTCACTTTAAGTTACTCTTTTATTATAGTATAAAGAATCGAATTGTTTATTATTTATCATGCACATTGTTTTAATGTTTGGGATAATGGAGTATTAACTTGTTTTTTTAAATAGTTATTAGGTTTTTGGGTAAATGGGTATTGGAGTTGGTGTCAAAACTTTTTAAAGGTTAAATGTCAAAATTCCATGAGGGTAAGTGCTCAAATTTATTGGAGTATGTCAGATTAGATCTTATATATAGAATGTTAGCAATACCATCAACATCACCTAGGTTTGCCCCAATCGATATTAATTAGTTATACACACGAATTTAAATTTGGATTAAAATGTTACATAATGACCTTTTAAGTAAAATTTCCTATTTTGAATTTTTTATTTAAGAGCAAACTTTATAAGTAAAAACCTAAAATGTCACCACGAGTGGTAGTTTTGGAAGAGGTAGACAAGTGTGTAGGTGTGACTTGTGATATCATTCACACGTGTAAACCATATAATACATATGGATGTTTGCATGAGTTAATAGTTGGGTGCACGTGTTGAAAGATGAAACCCGAGCCTTCACAATGTGAAGCAAATATTTTGGGTATGATATGGTCCCCTGGTTCCATCACATGTCTACTTTTACAAGACTTGGCCATGGTCTTATTGATGTATATATATTTTTAGTAAAGATTTTCTCATAATTTATTTTAATTCAATGAACGATTATCATTTTTAGACTTACTACACACATAATAGACAATTGCACGTGTCATATAGTAGTATAGTATGAGTTAAGAACCGAGTATCGATCCATCGATGCAATGACTTTTAATACTAAACTGTCATCACTATCTAACCAATCAATTAAGTTTGGATTTGTGAATAATGAAATTAAATAGAAAAGATTAGCAAGCTAAACTAATAAAGCAAGAAAATAATGATGAAGATACACAATCAATTAATTAAAGATACCATCTGAACTCCGACTCTACTTAGCATTGAAATAACAACTAGCACAAACTTGATATGAGATTATTTTTTACATATGATACATGAAAGTAGTCTAAATCCCCTTTAAACATATTTAGACATATAACTATTCAGAAAGCTAGAACGATAAACAAACAATAGCCACAAGTTAAGCAATGAGGAATTAATGATACAATTATGTTAGTGTGAAAGATGAATTAAACTCCCGTTAGGGCTATCTAATTTCACTTTTTTTTTTAAAAGGTAACACGATAAACATATGACAGCCACATCAACTTGTGTAAAATAGACAAAACTATGATTATCCTTCAAATCATGAACATCAAACCATGATTACAAAATCAATTCGTAACCAATGAGAAAAGATATTCATAACATGCACCATGGTTTTCTCAAACATAAGCATAAGGATACTTATTTACTTAATTTTACTACATCTTCCATATTCATTCATCATTCTTAGTTAAATGTCATAAATGACACATAAAAGATGCAATCATACGCATAAGTTTTATAAAAACATGAGGTTTTCCACCATTATATGCTTATAATACTCACAAGGCTGAACATTTCATCAAACCAGAACAAAACATAATCATTGAAGAATAATCAAGTTGTAACATGACATCAACGTAAGCAACACTAAAATTCACATACAATTTATCAAATCATGCTAAGTTTCAGCTAATTCAAGTGATAATAAAAGTTTAGCCCATGCGACTTACAAAAAACTCACCTAAACTCAAGAACATGGAAAAGCTCATAGTCAATCTAAAGGAATTCAAATTAGTTTGAGTTGAAATTATGTGGATGATGCTAGATCCTTCTTGTAAGTATGAAATCTTCAATCTTGACCTTTAAATCTTTCACAATCTCTTGAAGTAGACCTAAAATCACCTAAAGGGGTGAGTGAGGCTAAGATTTGAGAGAAACTTAAAGTGTTGAAATGAGGGTGAATTTAGGTTAAAAACACGATTATGGTCCACACATGGGCGTCTATGATAAGTGAGTAGGTTATGTAGGCTTCAGTTTCCCACATAACATGTTTTACTACCACATGGTCGTGTCACGTGTGAAGGTCCCTACAAGCCCGTTTTAGAGAACTTTTATTCATAAAACCTCAACTTTTCTTTAAGTTTTCCATCAAACATCATCACATGACCACTGAGAACTACAACATTTAAATATAACACAAATAAATTGATAAATGGATACATTTATAACAAAAAAAATGCTTCAAATGATGGGTAATGTGTATTATTAACATGAATATTTATTCACACATCACTAATCAATCAGAAAATGTCACTAGCAAATTGTCGTTGTTGTAAATAAAAATCTCACGTTTGCCGCAAATGTTGCATAAGTGGTAGTATTTGCATCGTGTGGTGTAAAAGCGATACTATTTTCACATCATCCGGTAGGAAAATGATCGTGTCGTTATGTCAAGCCATGTAAGTGATTATACTTTTGCACATATGTGTAATAAGTATAAGGGGATAGTATATTTGTGATACACATTGAAAAAATGGTAATAATTTTCTAGTCAAGCAGAGACGATTTACTCATTTCAAAGGCAGACAGCCCTCGGCCCGATCATCCAATTCGCTCCAACAGACAGGCATGGTTCTGTAGTCCTAAGACAAAGTAAAAAATTCGAGATTCTTTCCATACTTTTATATTAATTTGTTAATAATTAAGGACAATTTGTTAATAAGTAAGAATAAGTAGTTATCAAGCATGACCAATTGAAATCTAAGTATAACTTTTAAAGGATTTATGCAATTTCAAAATTTGACCTTTGGGGTATCAAACTTGAGTCGAACATTTGAACTATAAATAAAAAATAATAATCATTGATCGGACCTAAACCGAAATTGAAAGACAAGGTCATAGAAGAACAAAATAAATACTTGGCGGAGACCTGCCTAAATTTAGCATGAAATCAGCCTAGAAACAATATAAAATTTAATTAAATCAATAAAAAGTAGTATGAAATTAGCATAAAATAATTGTAAAAACTATAATATAAAAGTATAAAACTAATATGAACTATGAAATCATAGAGCGAGAATGATGATTGATACGTCCCAAACCGATTCGTAAGAGCCAAACGAGTCTGTGCAACCCACATTTAATTTAGTATTCAGATTCAAATTAGTTGTCATGCATGAGTAGGTTAGAATCCACATTAGCCACTCCAATTGTAATCCGTGTAATGGTTTTACTCTTCACCTCCGGAGCCCGAACTATTACCCAAGTATTTATCAGACGAGGTTTCATCGTCGGTCGTCGGCCATTCCCGATGTCAAATTGTCAATCCACCTTCTACCTCTTCAAATTTGATGATTTCAACACGAATAAGGCGATAAAGCCGCTACATTCTAGTTAAATGGAGCTTCGAATACATGTTTAGTCAAGCACTTAACAAACGTTATAAAGAATGAATGAATTCATATTTTCTTCTACTTTTGATAATATTTAAGTAGACAAGACTTTAAAATCACTACATGAAATCAACCTAGAAACAATACATAATTTAATTAAATCAATAAAAAATAAGTATAAAATTAGCATAAAATAATTGTAAAAACTATAATATAAAAGTATAAAACTAATACGAACTATGAAATCATAGGGCAAGAATGATGATTGATACGTCCCAAACCGATTCGTAAGAGCCCAAACGAGTCCGTGCAACCCACATTTAATTTAGTCTTCAGATTCAAATTAGTTGCCATGCATGAGTAGGTTAGAATCCACGTTAGCCACTTCAATTGTAATCCGTTTCCACGTTAGCCACTTCAATTGTAATCCGTGTAATGGTTTTTACTCTTCACCTCCGGAGTCCGAACTATTACTAAGTATTTATCAGACGAGGTTTCATCGTCGGTCATTCCCAATGTCAAATTGTCAATCCACCTTCTACCTCTTCAAATTTGCTTATTTCAACACGAATAGGGCGATAAAGCTGCTATATTCTAGTTAAATGGAGCTTCGAATACATGTTTAGTCAAGCACTTAACAAACGTTATAAAGAATGAATGAATTTATATTTTTTTTCTACTTTTGATAATATTTAAGTAGACAAGACTTTAAAATCACTACAATTACTTTAAAAAATAATAATAAATTCATATTTACCTAAATGACAGTTTAACTAAATAAATTACTATACATCATCCAGTAATGAATATCAAGGTAGAATAGAATTTGTGTAATTGACTTATTGATATCAGGGGCTATTTGATTCCAGTCTGATCCTGTCAAAATGTTTGACCCACTGATCCGGTCAGACATTTTGGCCGATTTGTATGTTTGATGCAACCTATATCACGTCTGACCTGGTTAGCAGAAACTTACAAATGCTTAAATTTTCCCTTACCCGATCAGATTTAAAAGCTCGATCTGATAACCTAGTTTTCCCTTATCTGATCGAGACCACATAATCAAACATCCACATAATCAATCTTATTAACCTAGTTTTGAGTGTTTAATATCCCCATCATGGCCCTCTGCTGAGATTCTGTCAAAACTCAAAACCTGTAAATTTCTACCATTAAAGAATCTTCGATAACCTCCATTGGAGCACCTTCATCATCATTAAACGCGTGAGAAATTGCATATCGTCTTCATAAGACCTACAATAGAAGTTTCCTTTTGCAGATCTGGTAGGTAATCGACGCGGATCGAATCAATTAATGTCGATTCTTTTGGAAAATGTTTACACGAATCTTTACTGTTTAGAAATTTTATATGTTTAATGTGTATAAATCTGTTTAAAAACACATGTTTACAGCACGATTGTTAGTTTATTAAAGTCAATTTGCTTTACGATTTGCTATAACTGGAAGAGACGTGAATTAGGGCTTTGAATTTTAACTAACTCGTTTTCGCTTACATTTAGTTTTATATCTCAGATCTGTGTGTGTGTGCATATACGCGACTTACTGTGTTGTTGAAGGTGTTTGATTGATTGTTGTTTTTAATCGAAGGTTCGCCATTAGATGAACGATTTGATGGTTTCTTCAGATCTACACAGGGAAGCTTAGTTGTGGAATTTTTCAACGGGATCGGTAATGTCTCTGTCTTTGACCTTATCATGATGATTTAGTTGTTTCTCTGTAAAACTTTTGTGCTTTCAGAACACTATTTGATGATGATAAATGCCTCTTGATGTGCATGTGTTTGATGGTGCTCTATGTTTTTAGCTTTGTGCGTTTCCAGTTATAGATAGCACAATTAGTTGAATCTTTTTCTTCTCTTTTTTCCTTGTAGTTTCAATTGATAGATATGCTAATTGCTAAATCCTTTTTGAATAGTTCATATTAGATCCTTGACCATGGCACTGTTTTGCAATTGGCCTTTGAGGAGTTTGAGAAGGTAGAATGATACTTAATTACAGTAGAGTTACATGCAGAATTAGTTCTCTGTAATTGTAATTAGTCTCCCAACCTACTTCTCAAATTCAGGGATTATCATCTTTTTTTGTGTCCATGAGAACCCTTGCTGGAAAATTCCAACTTGCGTTGGGCATGTGATGTTCAAGAGGTTATACTAGGAAACAGTGAAAACAAGCTTCAAACCTGAGTGAGACAGAGGGGAATCAGGTGCTTCTACTGCACCAACCCTTGAAGGTATACCTCACAAAACAAACCCACGAGCCTAATTTTGGGTCGGTATGGGTGATTCTTTTGATATAATGGATTGTTTTGGGCCACAAAAACTTACTAACGGGTTTAGATGGGCTGAACGCACTCAAGGGAATAAAATGACAGGTGAGAATGGACATAACAAAATATGCACACGGGTTAGGATGGGTGGTATTCATCTTCATTCTTCAGCAACACTTTTTTTCTTTGTTTCTTCTTCACCGACAGTCCGACACTAGGGGTTTTCTCGCTTCACGTGACGGAATGACACATTAGAATCCATGGTTTGTCATTGGTTTCTTCTGCACAAATTTTGTTCATAGTTTTTCTTTTACCAGAAAACCATTGTATTCAGATTCCATGGTATGCGATTTCTGCCAGAGCGCCTTCGATTTTAATTTCTATGAACAACATCATTAGATATTTGTCCAACGGTTCGAGTTTATGTTCAATTTCAGGCCTACAATAATGCAATTTCAGACCTCTATTCGATTTTGATTTCTTCATACGGGTTTAATCATCTTCTTCATGGTGTTTTCTTCATTTAATTGACTGGTATTGGTGTTCTCAAATTGATTCTAATTTTTAAGAGTGTTGGTTTTTGATTCATTGATTATGGCTTCAAAACCCAGATTGGCATATAGAAGACGATTGAGCAGAACTCAAGTGCGAAAAAAAGGTCTCTCAATGGAATGTGTTCATCTTGATTTTGCATCAAATTTTCGTTTTGATTTTTGATCTTTAGGGATCTACTAGAAACTTCTAATCAATATTCTCTTTCCTTTTGATATAGGTTTTAAAGTTTTGGTTTGAAGATTATAACTATGCTCTTTCAATTTTTGGCCAAAAGGCCTGTGAATGAAGTTTGTTAATTAATTCTTAAAAGAGCTTGATTGTTGTTGCTCTAGGTTTTGTTCTTCCATCCAATTTTTACCATGGCCCACTCTAACCCGTATCTACTTTTTGTCAAACCCATTCTGACCTGAACCAAAATGACCTATCTGTAAAGCAATCCGATCTGACCCATCCGGACCCGTCATCCCGCCCGACCCAACCCACCCGTTTTGCCAAGTCTACTTGAAGGTAAGGAAATATCATATTAGGTTGGATTTAGGGTTAATCATAACGGCAAATGCAAAAATTTGTTTAGTTGACCCTTTATACATTAAAGAAAGGTAAAGTTTGCTACTTTGATGTTTTATACAAAATCTAGCATTATGGTTTAGATCTGGGATCTTAAGATAAAAGGTAGGATTAAAGACCTCTGACCTCTTATGTTGCAATGACATAAAGATCGGTTTGATTTATATTCAAATGACTCGTTATATGATTGAATTGACCCTATATATATTAGGGGCGTTTTATCGAGATTGTTGGCATCCAAATCTTGTAATCACATCTCCATGGTGAAAGAGAAGGGAACAAGCCAGTAGCCCCTTACAAAATAAGCTAGGGCTTCAACCCCACCCATTTAGTAGGCGCCAATTTTTTTTTATAATAGCTCAATGTAAGTGAAGCCCAAAATGAAGAAAAGGTGGCAAGTTAAACTAGCGATTCATTTTCTTTTCTTCTAAAAGAAAATAAATTTAACACAGGTCAAGACTCAAAAGATGAAAAGAAGAAATTGAACAATCTACACAGATCTAATCGAGCTCTGATTATTGGGGTGGAACGAAGAGATGAATCAAAGTTCAACGTCTTTTATTTGGTTTCTGACATTTTTGCATATTCAATTCTTTATTTGGCTTTTGCAAGACAACGAAGTTCAATTTGCGATCTTGAGTTACGATTCATCGTTTTCTTTGGCTGCTTTGATCTTGAGTTACTTCTTTATTCTTGAGTTGTTCTTGGTTGGGTAGCTGGTGCTTTATTATTGCCCTCTTGGATTGTTCTTGTTTTCTTGAAAAGTTGGAATCTTGCAAACTATATTTATTCTCGGAGTCTTGGCTCACGAGTCATGACAGTAGGTCAAAAATTGCATCTTTTTTAATTCTAGTTTTGTTCAATGTTAATCACTTGCTAATGTCTATTTTCTAATTGTTTATTTGAAACAGTGTTATGTTAGAATTTGAGAAAAGAATCAAATTGAAACAAAAAAAGAATTAAAGCTTCGTGGGATGCTATGAATTTTGATATTGTTTGTTATTTGGTTGTGAACTTGAGTATGTTTGTGACTTATGCAGTTATGCACACCAATTGCTTGATGGAATGCTTGAACCAAAACCTACATGAACCAAAGTTATAGTCCCATCTAATTGACTAAGTGATTTATTTGCACATATATAGAGTTAGTTTCTCAAGTCAATGAAGTACTCTGTCCTTGCAATCTAGTTCATTATGATGGAATTAGGATGTTTAGCTTTCATCTTCTCTCAAAAAAGCTAGAATGTTGTTAGTTTAATTTCTACTAGAACTTTTTTTTCAATATGTTATAGTTTTATTGCCTTTATCTAATCATTTAAACATAGTTATGTCATCAGGAGATTGTATTATACAAAACTAGAGATTTCAACACATGGTATTTGTGGAAAAGCTTGAAAACATGCAGATGGCCATAGACATGTAATATTGGAGGTATCTAGGTAATATCTTTCTCATGTGACTTGTATATATAAAAATATACAAATAGTATTAAATTATTAATTTAGAGGTGTCAAATTTCATTCCCTGAATAAACAAACAAACAAACAAGCATACCTAGTATATCCCACCCAAGAGCAGGGCCTGGGAGGGATAGGTGGTGGCAAGTATTTCCTCTATCTTGAGAGATAGAGTGACCGCTTCCAAAGAGACCCCCGACTCGATAACAATAGCAAGCATATTATATAGCATACAACACATATGTATATATCACATAAAGATTTAGAATAAGCATAGGCAATATTCTTAAGTATATTCATAAGCATAACATACCTCACATAAGCGTAGGCATGCCCATAAGCATAACCCGAAGATAGTGCATACATCAAACTTCATTCCATGAATATCAACTATTAATTCTTTAGTTTATTATTAGTGCATGAAAAAACATAAAGTTTTAGATGATAAACGTAGTTGATTATATCCGTCATAATGTCATACAAATAAGTTTAAAAAACGGCCTCGAATTTGGAGTTCGCTTTAGACCTCCAAAAACGTTGAGCTGGCTCTGAGTTAACAGTTTGTTCTGGTTTGAAACTTAGAATTGGTCGTGTGAACCAAACCGGTTATTTAACTTGCATTATTCAAAATGAACTATAACAGTCATTGAAATAACACAAAAAAAATGTAAAAAATAAACAAATATTTCAGAACACATTGAAATTAAATATTGTCGTAAAAAGTCTAAAAGCCTATTAGTGGGGGTTTCAAATATAATTTTGTATGTTGGTTTCATGAATGCAAATGATAATGAAAAACAAAAAAACACGTAATTATTGTTAAGGGGCTAAAACTGGAAATAGTGAAAGAAGATGGACCAAAAGAAGACGCTTAAAACGCGTTGATGCCATCAATCTTTGCTGAGGAAGGCAAAGCGTGTTCATCAGCATCATCTTCGTCTTCGTCTTCATCTTCATCTTCATCATCAATCTTAATTTAGATTGTGTGTTTGACAGGAGGTGGTGTTTAGCGCAGAGGTTGCAATGGAGGTGTTTTATTACATGGTTTTTGGGATTTTAGGATTGATTGTTGCCGCTCTCGAGTTGAGTAAAAACAACAAAGATCGAATCACAACTTCTCAAGCTTTTTCTTCTTTCAAGAACAATTATCTTCTTGTTTACTCTCTCATGATGGGTATGCCCTCCATTCCAGCTTTCATTCCTATTTTTTAAGATAGATCTGATTCACAAACAACCAATCCATGGAACCGTTTCTCAACTTTTATTATTATTACTATTATCAATTTCTTTTTGTTAATACATAAATCACCACCAAACTCATCTTTATTTCTACTTCTTGCTGTTGTTGATGCCTTTCAAGGTATAGATATAATGCTAGAAAAGTATCATCCTTAACACTAGACTAAAAGATTATGCTCTTTCTTTCTGTGGACTTACATTGCAATATTGCATTACATGTGTTGGATGGATGTGTGATCTGAATTGTTTGGTGTTTGTGTATGGGTTGGGTATATAGCTGGAGACTGGTTACAGGGTCCATATGTTTACTACCTTTATACAACATATGGCTATGGAAAGGGAGACATCGGGCAGCTGTTCATTGCTGGCTTTGGCTCATCCATGCTCTTTGGCACAATCGTAGGCTCTTTAGCTGATAAGCAGTATGGTCTCGCCACCTTTAATCTTATTTTACTTGCTTTAATAATCTACTCTAAAAACACCCCAAATTAAATTTATATTTCAGGGGCCGCAAGCGAGCATGTATCACATACTGCATTACTTACATACTCAGCTGCATGACCAAACATTCTCCTCAGTACAAAGTCCTACTGTTAGGGCGAATTCTGGGTGGTGTTGCTACTTCTCTCCTTTTTTCAGCATTTGAATCATGGCTTGTGGCCGAGCACAATAAGGTGAGCTCTTGTCTTGTCTTTTCCTTTTAAATATACATACCACAATGGCCTGGCTCAGCTATCTGTTTCTTTTTCCTTACAGAGAGGGTTTGAACAGCAATGGCTCTCCTTAACCTTCTCCAAAGCCATATTTCTGGGAAATGGTCTGGTTGCCATCATCTCAGGCTTGTTTGGGAATTTTCTAGTTGACGTTGCAAGTCTAGGACCTGTGGCACCCTTTGATGCTGCAGCATGCCTTCTTGCGATTGGGATGGCCATTATACTCTCCTCATGGGGAGAGAATTATGGAGACCCTTCAGAGAACAGGGACCTGCTTTCTCAGTTCAAGGGGGCTGCTGTAGCTATTGCATCTGGTATATATTTTCTCTCCGCGAACTCTTATGAGTTATTATACAATACCCTGGCATGCTACTTAATACAATACACGGGGATGCAGTGCAGAAAGTTCTTTCTGGGCCATAATACTTATCCTGTTTTTTTGTGTCAGATGAGAAAATTGCATTACTGGGAGCTATACAGTCTTTGTTTGAAGGGTCGATGTACACATTTGTTTTCCTATGGACTCCTGCCTTGAGTCCAAATGATGAGGAGATTCCACACGGTTTCATTTTTGCCACATTCATGTTAGCATCAATGTTGGGAAGTTCAGTTGCAGCTCGATTGATGGCCCACTCGTCACCTAGAGTTGAGAGCTACATGCAGATTGTGTTTTTGGTTTCTGCAGCATCACTTTTGCTTCCAATAGTCACAAATGTAAGTTTTGTTTTTACATTTACACTTCTACACATTTCTTCGTGGAAAACTGAGGGTTGTTAATGCGCCACAGTTTTTTGTATCTCCTCCTGAGGTGAAAGGTGGAGGCATCTCATTGGGGGCTAGTATTCAACTTGTTGGGTTTTGTGCATTTGAGGGCTGTGTTGGAATCTTTTGGCCATCCATCATGAAGATGAGATCCCAATACATTCCTGAGGAGGCTAGAAGCACTATAATGAACTTTTTCCGTATTCCTCTCAATATATTCGTCTGCATCGTCCTCTACAATGTATGTAATTACAATTTAACATCAATATGAGTGGTCTTTTCTTTAGCTTGTTATGCCTAACAATATTTTGGTGTGTTAACGAAATTGAAGGTGAATGCATTCCCTATAACAATCATGTTTGGAATGTGCTCCATCTTCCTTTTTGTGGCTGCAGTGCTGCAGAGGCGATTACTGGTCATAACGGACAAGTCAAGTAAGTAGTCTATGTCTTCATCTTTCACCAGATTGCATTTTTTTTACACAACACCACAAAGCTGCATGCCTATTATTGACAAATCACTCGTAATTATCAATTGTTATTGTTTTTAAAGATGCTTTTCTGGAGTTGTTATGTATGTTCTCTTATGCCTTGTTTCTATCATTAATTCCAGAGTCAGATGATTGGACACCAATGAAAGAGAGAGATATTGAGACCGAGCCCCTAAATCATGACTAGGATCAACATACAATTTCTAAAAGCTATTAGGTTGAACATTCATACAAGTCGGAACAACATTATAGAAGTGTTATTGACATGGATCCATACAGCTACAAGAAGACCAAAGAAAAGTAACCTGCACCCTATTTTTATGATGTATAATTTATGTTTCTGTTTTCTTGCCTGGAGGACTCAGATAACATCATGTGCTTGTTTGAGACCATATTTTTGTCAAACAACTTATCTAATTAGCACTACACCCAACTTATCTAATTCAGGAGTTGTCTAAGACTATAAACCAAAACCTTTGGTTGATGTGAGTACACCGCTCTAACTCCTTATCTAATTAGCACTACACCCAACACTCCACCCATGTGTTTCATTTTTTTTTAACGGCTGGTTAGTTGTTAGCTGTTAGTATCACCAAGTTAGTAATATTCGTTCATGCCAAGGTTTTAACCTTGGACCTCCAAGAGAGATAAAACCTTCCACCTCCCCTTAACCACTAGGTCAAGAGATCATTGGTATGTGTTTCATTTGATATGTTAAATTAAAAGGGTAGTGTTTGGATAGATTCGTTTAGATATATTTAATTAAGCAAAAATACCTGATAATTTGTTTAATTAAAAACTAATTACATTGACATGTCATCATGTTCCATATCCATTTAACTTTTTATTACAATCCACCAATCAATTAAACCACTATAAATTAATCACTATTCATTGTCCGTCAATCCAATAACCTGACAATATTCATACCCTTATATCACATCTTTGCTTGCATGGGTGTATCTAAGTGGTTGTTTGCAAATTGACCCATCTAATGACTGGGTCATCACCTCCAAAAACAAGGACCGGGTCAGACATAAAACAAAGGGTGGTCAGCTGGGTCAGCTCGGTCAGCAGCAACATTTTTACAAAACAAACGGGCTGGCTGGCTGACCAAGTCAGTCAGTCAGCCGGATCAGCTGGGTCAGCCAAAATCAAACAGCCCCTAAGTATAAACTACGTTTGCTACCTCCAAGTTGCATTGACACTATAATATAACATCAACAAAATGAGTAAGAGAAGATGAAAAACAAAATGATTAACATCCAGATGCAACACATAAAATTTTCTCATGAGGGTTGAAAATTACTAGGTCGTTTTTCTCTCATTGAGCATAACTTTTTGAGTCGGCTTGGACCGGGTCACATAATAGTTACATGGGTCAGATCAGGCCATTTAAATAATCAAGTTATCATTAACGAAATATTCAACCAACAAGTTTTAAACTAACATTTAAATAATCAAGCAAACAACTAGAAAAAATTAGGTAATTAAATAATAAAGTAAAATTAAGAGAAAAGTTTAAAAAAAATGCCTAAATTGAGAATTTAGACTATTTAGAATTGGGTATGAGAGAGGGAGGCTTGCATGCGGTCAGCTGAGCTTAGTGCGACAATGACGATTGAAATAGATAGGATCAAATTTGCGATTGAACTAATTCTATCTTCAATTGCAGCTGATATTTTAATTCTATAAATTGTAATCGAATTATTTATTATTTATCATGTTAACCTTTTAATCTTTGGGCTAATGGAGTATGAGCTTATTTTTCTTAAATAATTATTGGATATTTCTATAATTGGGTCTTGGAGTCGGTGTCAAAACTTAAATGTCGGTGTCTAAATCTAATGGGAATCGGTTTTCAAATTTCTTGAGGTCAATCGGATTAGATCGTACATATAATAAAATAAAACTTGATAATGTGCAATGAGTCGCCTTTTATTTCGGAGAAGCATTCGATAAGTCATAATTCACTTTTTATTTCTCCAGCTTCAAGTCTTTATGATAACTGGTTGAATATAATTAAACTGAAATTAACCTCCCTTGATTCGATCATTAACCTAAATAACATACAAAAAACATTAAATTGAAGCTAAGAACAAATCATGGAGTTTTTAACCTCCCTTGATTCGATCATTCTAATGATTTGGGGTGGGATGGTAAAAGAACGATTGATACACAAGAGGTCGGAGTAATCGATTGATCGAATTAGAGTCTCGGTTTTTTTCTACTCGCACGGGGCCTATACTTTTATAATCGAGTTATTCACTTTAGTCTTTATAT
Source organism: Flaveria brownii (assembly GCA_018326445.1). Taxonomy (NCBI): domain Eukaryota; kingdom Viridiplantae; phylum Streptophyta; class Magnoliopsida; order Asterales; family Asteraceae; genus Flaveria; species Flaveria brownii. The sequence continues at coordinate 13,961 of BJCN01191627.1, forward strand.
AATAAGGAGTCTGTTTTTTTCACTTGCCCAGGCCCAATTTTTTTTTGATGATTCTCAGGACGACCCTATTTAAGAATACCAGTAAAATAAGACAAACAACAAATCACGGTATTCTTCCGTCTGAATCGTCTCTTCCTAGTAGTAAAACCTAATCGATGGAATTGAAATGTTAACCCTTAATCGGTGAATATTTTTGGGTCCCCTTGAATTTAGGGCCGCGAGCTAATATTTTTGGTACTGTTTTTACACTCATGTTTTAATCAACATAATGTTTTAATAAATTTTGAAATATAAATCAATAACAATTTCGGTAATATATATGTCAATATAGTTAGTTTTTGTGATTTTTCATAATATAAATCTAAAGCAAGAGAAATAAAAGAATGTCAAACCTAGTACACATTGTGAAATGAAGTTCTGCCAATTAAAAATATAGACATGTAATGCAATTGCTAGCTTGGTTTTTGTTGTGTTATGCGAGAGATTTACGATAAATATGAAATTAAGATCAGCAAGATAACAATGCTATAAAATTTGTATTTTAATTATGTGATTGTTGTTTTTTACATTCAAATTTGTCATGACTTAACAGGGGCGAGTCACTATCTATTATGATTGATAAGCTACGAGCTACCAAGCTATCTAGAAGACAAAGGTGCTCTTGAAACCTATGGTTTCTTACTGCCTTTTATATACTAAAAGTGGCTTGGTTTTAACAAGTGAGCTTCAAAACGTTATGATGGTGATGCAAATAGTGTATTTAAGCAAAACTTTATCAATTTTTTTTAATTTTTTTATAGTTGAAATTTTCAACTGAGAAGAAATTCGTGTTGTTGTCTATTTGGTTGTTTATGTAGGCATTATAACTTTTGATTTCTTAAAGGTTTGCATTGCGGGTGGGGAGTGTGACCGACATCCTGTTTGATTTCTCAAGAGCCCAATTTTTTTAGATTTTTTTAAAAAATTATATGTGTATGTATAATTAAAAAGATATTATATATTTAACCAACCCAATAACAATTTAAATATTTAAGTTCATTAACCTTAGAGCTTATTAACATTTTAAGTACTGTAGCTCATTATTATTTATCCAATCCAAATCCAATTTAATACCCAAACTAAAAAGAAAAACAATCAGGATACTCTATATTATAGGTGTCTATTTTTTTCTTACTCGCCGAGGGCCTAAAAATGTTCTAGGATTCTCGGGGACGGCCCTACATACATGTGTTTCTTTCTTTATCTTTTTCGTTAATCAGGTCCATGTATTAGAGATAAGGGTGAAGTGGGTTAGGGTGTTTGTTTTTTCTGAAAAACACTTTTTGACTTTTTTTTCTGCGACGCAGAGACCACACGCAGACGTTGACTTTTTTTTTCTGCGACGCAGAGACCACACGCAGACGTTAAGGTCTACAGATTGTTTGTTTTTTAGAAGACTTTTAATTAAAAAGATATTCCTGAGGTCTGCGTAAAGAAGACAGACCCGATTCACTTCTAACATCTTCTCATTCTTCAGTTTAAAAAAAAAACTTCTACCCTCCTCCTTCCCCCTCACCTTTGCATATTCCAGAATCCAGCCGGCCACAACAGTCACCGTCAGCCCCACAGCCACCACCGACCACTGTTGCCTTCCCATCGTGGCACCCTAGCAGCCCATCCCCTAGCAGGTCGTCGCCCTAGCACCCCGTCTAGAATATTTTTGAGGTTTGAGACGCCGGTGGGATTTCTTCGGTGAACGAGTTGGACCCGAGTTGGAGTTTGCGAAGATTGGGGAGAAAGAAGAGTGAACTCGGGATGGGGTCGTGGAATTGGTTGTCGGAGAGGTCGATGGTGGTGAGTTGGGTGAGTTCAGAGACGAGTTGGGGGAGGGTATAGGAGTAACCGGCGGGGTCGAGGGTGAGTTGGGTGACTCAGTCGCCGGAGTAAATGAGTCCGCAGAGGAAGTGAGTTGCGTGAAGTGGTGAGCATGGGCCGAAGGTGGAAGTCCCATGAGTGTAGGAATGTGTAGGAGAGGATTGTGGTGGGGTTGATGGCGGATTTGAAGGCTTTTAGGGCGGTGATGTCAGAGGAGACGGTGGTGGTGGCGGTGGTTGTGGTTGTGGTGGTGGTGGTGGAAAGGAGGAGGAAGAGGGAAATGATGATGGTAGATAAATTTGATATTTTTAATTACAGATTATTTTTACAGTTTGTAGATGTTAAAAAACAAATAGTTTTTTTACAGACTACAGACGTTTAGTCCACATGTTCTCATAAAAATGTCTACAGATGTAATCCGCAGACTGCAAACTACAGATATTTTCCTGTAGAAAAACAATCACCACCTTAATTATTTGTTTCTATGAAGCTCATATAGTCATATGCAACAATCAAATAGAAAACAATCAAATAGGAGCAGGGACTTTAAATTTGAAAATGAATTTTGTTAGTTTACCTCTTGGGTGTGAGGGTTAAACTGATTGGTTTGTGCTAGTTCAATTTTGGCATATTGGGTGTTGATTATAAACACAATTTCTTAATCGGAGTGGTGTATTTATATTTTTGGTAAGATTTTGGAGCCCTACCGGTTTGTTTTGATGGTGAATTTGTATTCAAAACGAACCATAGAACTATTCTACTTTTAAACATTACTTTTGAACCGATGTTGTTCGGTTCTACTTATAATATGGAGTTCCGTCCCTCAAAGAAGAAGAAATGATACTGCTCACACGATGTTGATTTGAAGGCGCCCTTCTACCTTTCATTAGAGATGGTCTAACATGTGTTAGATAACAACTATTAAATGAACAATTACTTTTATGTGTTTATCGTGTGAGAAAGATTATTGTGACGTAAAAGAAAAATGAAAATTTGTAGATTATTTCAAAGGTAATCTATAAATCATTCCATTATATGAAAAAACAACGTAAATAACTATTTTTTTATGAACTATCATTATTTTATATGAAAGAAGTTTTTTTTCTGTTATAATTCATGGAACAAACACAACTTATTATACGTTTCATTTGTAATATTGTTAGTTATATAAACCCTCCCGTCCAGAAAAAGTAATCTTACTACTATAATAAAAGAGTAACTTAAAGTGTCACGTGACAACACCACAATCACTCTCACAAAACTTTTTCCGCCTCTCTCTCATCTTAAATAATTACTTTAAATACTAATTATATTATTTAACATTTTTTTACATTTAATAAATAAAAAAAGATCTATTTATTAATGTTATTTCTGAATAAATAATTTTAATATATAATAATAAAATTTTATAACACATAAAATGTTTTTAAAAATATAAAATGTTTTAAAAGTGGTATTTTTAAAAATTTAATTTTTTAAAACCAAAAATAATTAATTTGGGAGATATAATAAGAAAATATTTAAAAATAACATTTTTACTAAAATAAAATGTTTACTTTTTAAAAAAAAAATTATAAATAAATTTTATTATATTAATATATTATTTATTCAACCCGTGTAATGTACGGGTTTACTAAAGCTAGTAATATATAAACGACTATCATATGTGGTTTTCTTAGTATTATTGTAAACATATAAATATCAATATAACATTACTATGACTTGGAATGCAAGTTTTAAATTTTCATAACATATATTATATAAACTCATATTTAAATTATAATCACTCTGTCAAACTCTTTCAAAAACAACTTATTTTTGGTGTCGATATTTTAAAAAATATCACATTTCAAAATTAAACAAATCTATAACATAATATAGCAACCAATATTATTTTGTATAGGAAATCCGTTAGTTACAAATATCATTCTCAAATAAATAAGAGAAATATTTAATTTGGTAAACCGATTGTTTATGAGCATATAAGAGAATCAATCACGTAATTAACTCTTGATTTTAATTCATGAATTTTAATCAAATCAAGATTATACTGAATCCTATTTTATGATAATATGAACAAAATTAAAAAAAAAATTGATAATTATGTTGTGAGCACGTTCAATGGAGGCCAAGATGGTACACTAATCCTCATAAGAAATTTGCGGTTTTTCTTTTAACAAAGGTAGGATATTAATAAAAGAATAGTAGTTGTACCCTTAGTCATAGTCAGTAGAGACAAATCTTACATGACTATACCAATAAGAAAATTTTATTTTGTCAATAAATCTTAAACATATTATCAATAGATCTGATACATAATCAACATAATACAATAATTAAAAAAATGATACAATCTTAGATTACAATTAAAATCTTAAAAACGACAATTCTAATGACGTAGGCTTTGATGACAAATATAACGACTAAAAATAACGTATCATTTACTCAAAACCTTAAGATAAACCCCTACTTTCATTTCACAAATTTCTCTCTCTATCAATTTTTTCCACCGAAATATATTATTTGGGCCCAAACAACCCACTATAGCCGCACCATGACAAAGCTATGGGGGCCCAATTAACAAGCGGTCCAATCAGATAAAGTTGGCATAATTCGGTGACCTCATTTGTTCCTACTCTCTAAAATTACAAAATAACCCTATAACAAAAGAACAACAATTTAATAACTTAGTAGTATGTATTCATCCACGCGCGTTGCGCGTATGATGGCTCGGACTTAGAAAATACTATCAGTTGCAGTTTAGAAAATACTATCAGTTGCAGTTGCTAATCATAAATGGCAGACATGCCAAAACAACCGATACCATCGTTGGTTATCATCGCAACCCGACATACTACATACAGGTTTATCACTACCAAAACCTGAAATACAGGTAGAATCACCAACATCACAACAATATTCCCAAATGCAATAGATTCAGGGCAACAACTCGATCAACCAACAGACGAGTCAGGTCAAAGGACCTCGGGTAAGTCTCGGATGAGCAGTGTCATCATCATTGACACTTTTCTAAGAATAGGCACAACCCAAAACATCAAAACCTTACATGAACATCACACCAAAGTCTCGGATAAGCAAATCCTCATCATCATCGACATAACGAAGGCTAGAAAAAGAGGGAAGCAGAGAGAAACAGACGACGACAAGCCACCACGACAGCCAAACCACCACCACCGACATCCTTAACGACATGAGAACGGCCGTCTGCTCTATCTCAACCGTAAATGGGAGACCGAGCGACGGCTGTCCCCAAGGGGCGTCACCATGATGGCGGCCGACGGGCATCAACCACCACAACAGACGTCCATGACCGACTAAACACCCACCAAACAGAGATCGATCGGATGCCGGACGCCCACCGGCAACATCGCATCTAACTCTCAGACTCTTCAGTTGGAGAGCACAAACCCCCATCAAAGACCCAATAAATAGAGATCATCAGAGGCCGAACAACCACCACCATCGCGACATCTTTGCATAGGAAAACGAAAGGATATTTGCCACCGTCGGCCACCAGTAACACACCCACGCCACCACCACCGAGCATCCCTAAGGGAAGACGTCACGACAACAGAAACACCACCATCGCCACCATCAAAAACAAAATTGGATCTGAGATCAGTCCAACATCGAAGAAAGATAGGATCCCGACATGCAACCGGCATCAACGGCGACTGTGGTGGCGTGCCGGCGGTGGTCCAACCAGAAAATTTTCCCTCAAGTTCTCATCTTTCTTTCTCTCTAAATAATGACTAAAAGTAACAAATGAAGATTAAAGATGTGATGCTGAGGGGAAGATGAAAGGTGTGATGCTAAGGGGTTAAAATGAGAATCCTTAAAAATTGTGTGGCAAATTTCAAAAGGAATAAAAGCAATTGTTGATGGCAGTTGCTTTATTCATATTATCTAATTAAAGTTTTCATAATCGATCTTTCATTCTCATCTTAACTAGTGTTTATTTTCTGACGCGCGTTGCGCGTCTTTAAAGCAAGGCCCAGACCCATTATCAAGTTC
>BJCN01191631.1:0-14637 GCA_018326445.1 Flaveria brownii
ATTGGAAGCTATTTAATCTTATTTTCAGGCTCAAAGAAAAGAGAGGCAATTAGTCGAAGCCCTAAATAAGATTGAACCAAAAGAATCATCAGAAACAACCCATGATCCAGAAATACTAACCCCTGAAGAACACTTTTATTTCTTGAAAATGGGGAAGAAAAGCAAGAATTACGTGCCTGTTGGAAGACGGGGAATATATCAAGGTGTAATACTTAATATGCATTTACATTGGAAAAAGCATGAGACTTTACAAGTTATAATAAAAACTTTCACTCCAGAAGAAGTCAGAGAGATAGCTGTAGAGCTTGCAAGATTAAGTGGTGGAATTGTGCTCGATATTTGCAATAATGACACTATCATTATGTATAGAGGGAAGAATTATTCACAACCGCCTACCGAGATTATGTCACCTAGGGTTACTCTACCTAGGAAAAAGGTATGATTTCCATTTGATCATGTTAAATATAGCCTTTTTATATGTATTTATACATAATGGGTTAAATTATAGAAATTTATAAAATTGAAACAGGTAATTAGCTGAAACAAGTTAAAATTTTGATTTTCTTTGATCATGTTTACAATAAAATAGTTAAAATTTTCTAGTCATTTATATGGAAATGGGTCAGTTTGGGTTGAAGAGGTTTAGTTAATAACTAAACATGTAAAAGTGTGTTAACCTATGAAAAAGTGTGTTTTCTCTAATCACCTTTATGCTTAAGTAGAAGTTGAGTTACTGATCAATTGTGTCAAATATAGAAATATAGCTAAAGTGAGACGACTTGTAATAATATAGTTTTCAATCATTTTAGTGTGCTAATTTTGCAAAAACAGAAAACTGGATAAAAGTGTTGCCAGAATGTGCTCAATCTAACCCGATCCACTTGACCCATGCATAAACATTATCAGTTTTGATCTTCAACCCATTTTGACATGTTACCTGGTGTGTATTCACCTTGCCACCTTTGCTTCTTTTTTTTCCTTTGAAATTGTGGGTTAAAGTCTTTACAATGTGATAGAATGTCTGTAAATAAGTAACATTTGTGACTTCAAATCTCAATGATAATCAGTTTTATAGTGTGCATCCAAACAATCCCCGTAGTAATTTTTTTGTTTGTTTGAATTTTGTAGGCATTAAACAAATCAAAATATAAAGACGCCCTCCGTGCTGTTAGGAGATACATTCCTAGACTTGAACAAGATCTCGAACTTCTTCGTGCAAAAGCTGAAAACGAACCAGTGGTACATTTGGAAACACGATTATCCAACATTGAAGTTGTTGAACCTGCAGAATTTTCAAGCATATCACTTGAAGCTAAAGAAAAACTTGAAGAAGCCATTGCGAAAAATGATAACTTTCAAGATGATGAAGATGATAATTCTGTGAGTGGTTCAGAACTAGTTTCAGATTCGGAAGATTTGTCAGATATTTTCGAGACAGATTGTGAAACAGATGAAGATAATGATGAAAAACCGCTTTATTTAAATGAGTTCAATAAGTTTCCTGTAGAAAGTAATGATGTTGAAGATGATTTTGAGGAACACTTGAGACGAATATCTGCCAATTCAAAGAAGGAAAAAGATTCAAGGTTGGATTTTGATGAGGTTGATCGTGTTGTTCTGAGAGCCGCTTCACTTCTAAAGAAGAGAAGATGAATTGCGTTGGATGTTCAGGCTTACCCTCTGTAATGTTGATTGACTTAACAAGAATATTAATCAAATTCGTTTAAGATCAATTTTGGTTTATTTTTTACCTTGCAATGGAAGCAAAACAGAAAACTTTTGACTGGTTTTATGTAGGATTTCTTGTTGAGGTGAGTCGAAAAGGCCTGTTTTATTGACCAGCAAACATCTACTACTATTTTTTTCTTTTCATTTGACCCGTTTAAGATAACATAACTCTATATTGATTTGTTCATAAGAAAAATGGTCAAAAGTTGTATAGTTTCTTGATGTACACTTTCCATATGCTGCATACTGTATGCTTTTCAACTAATTACAAAATCTGCTAAACACCATTACAGGATGTAAATAACTACAATAATACTGCTGTTGTTCGCCTTCTATGCATCAAAGACTTGAACATTTATAGTCTTCCTTTCTTTTGGCAAAACCCAGCATCAAGATTAAGCAAAATCAAATGACCATCACCAAGAACGCTCCTTTAAGTGAACTCACAAACTTCTGTGTCAAGTAATCAGTCTGGTGACATCGATCTCAGAAGATTTTATTATTGTTAATATGCAACTGCCATTCATTCTTTTGTCATCGGTTTGTGTAGTTTCTCTCTGCTCTATGATCCAGCGGCAAGCAATTGCATTCTATACGGACATCTGCAAGTATATGTTCCTTTACATATTATGTAAAGAGTAAAGTAAGTGGCAAGAATCAGTAAAGTGATGTTTAATGATATATACTAGAGGTAGCAGGACAGGCGGGTCAGTATCAGCTCATTGAAGCACTGGTCGAGATGGGCTAGGTGGATTTGGGTTGATCCATTCGCACTTTCTTGTTTATTTGTTAATAAAAACAATCTAGGAAGTTGTATCCTTAATAAAAGAAGATGTGTTAGTTATGGTAACAAAAACAATCTTGGGATAAAACAATTTAGGAATTTGTATCCATTAAAAATGGACTTTTGATGTCGTATTCATTAAAAATGGACTTTTGATGTCTTACACCCCAATACTTTAGATTTGACCCATATGAGAAAAAAAAAAAAAAAACTCAAACCAACTCATTCACAAGTAAATGGGTTGAAACTGATACCTCTAATACATAAGAAGTAAAGGTAAAAACTAAAAACAAAATTCGTACTCACTTTGTATGCCGGTTGCTCGTACTACTGTTTTTTGTCTTTTGTTTCTACCTCTCTCATGTTATTAACAGCAACTTGTATTTTTGATGACAAAACTTCTGTCTGTTGCTCAATGTCTCTCAAAAATGTGCTTAAATGCCCCCTGCAAAAGTTAATTAGTTGATCTTGATGCTTCAACTCTGCCGTCAAAGCCTGAATTCTCTGTTCCTTACATTCCTATGAAGAACATAATATAAACCAAAGAGTTTCCTTTATTTGAACAGGAATTAAACAAAAATGCAGTATTGTACTCAAGAACTTGACTTTTTCCTAAGCATGGGTGGCATTTTTGACCCGTTTACTTACAAATATGTAGATTGAAGCAATGCTCTATCTTAAAAAAAAGTGCAATGCTGAAATTAAGGTGACAAATTTGACTCATTAACTTGTGAATAGATGGATTCGGATTATGCTTTATCTCAAAAGGTTGAAAAGAGTTAGCTTAACAAGAAATGGGCCCAGCATGTGTAAATGGTCAAATGCGCCCAACAGGTGAAATGGGTCGAAAGTCATCCAAAGTGTCTTTAATGCATACAGCCTCCAAATTCATTTCATTCGAAAAATAAGGTTATTATTGAAATTATATAATTCTTGTAATCAAATCTGACACTAATTATTTAATAAAAAATGGACATGTTCTACCAAAAATAACATTTGTTGTCCCAAACCCATTTTGAGCCGTTACCACCCTAATGGACCTGCTCACTTTGCCATCTCCTGAAAATAGATAAGCTGTATCGAAATTCAAAACCTAACCCATGGTAGTTAAAATGACCGAGTTACCTGTTCATTGAGAGAAAGACCAGCTGAAAACACTAGCGGATGGGTATGTTCTTTTACAAATCTAGTCACAACCCATTTGCCAAATTTATTAACCCTAACCAGTATCATTGCATTGCAGCCTTGTCTTGAACTGGTTCTTTGTTTCCTTATCAGCCCGAATTGGTTCTTGGATTTTGTATAATAACCCTCTTTATTACAAGAAAGCCTCCGAGAAATAATCTTTTTGTCAACTTCTGATCGACGGCACTGATCGATTCGCATTTTAAACCCTACACGTCTTGCGTATTCATCATAAAATTTCTTAGCAGCATCCTCCGACTCAAACTCCATACCTACACATGGTTCTTCAACATCCCTTTGTTCACATGTAACTTCACTACCACCACCATTTCTTGTTATCCCAGCTGCTAAAATAATATCCACTGTTAAAAATTTTGGGCATGTCATCTAAATATATTTTTACCGGTTTCATTAACTTAAAATCAAACAAGACTAACAAAAGATCTAAGCTTTTTGTTTAATTGCATAATACACGGTAACAAACAATTCTATTTCTAGCAGGTAGTAACAATTTTTTTCTGGGACAGAAAACACCATCAAAGCTTAAAATTTTAATTGAAGATAACTAGACCAGTAACCACAAAAAAGTTGACCCAGAAGCTGATGCGTCTATAAACAAGGGATCAAGTAAAATGTGAATATGATAAGTTAGTTTCTAATGATTCATGAAATGACGAACCTAGTTATAATATTACGGCAATTGTAAGTAGAATTGAGATCTATAAATCTTTGTTATTCATAGTTGTATAAGTGTTTTCTGTTGGAATCTTTTTAGATCTTGTAAAGAGTTGGCTAGTCCTCATGTATCAATTATGAATAGGAAATTTTATTCAATAAAAGAAAAAGAACAAAAAACGAAATAAATAGACTCACTAATGCATGCATTATTGTATTAGATCGAAATCTAAAGGTTCTTTCTTGACCTAACTACAAACAAGCAGATTTCTAATCCGGGAAGATACAATATAGAACTCCAAAAGTAAAAGATAATACTTAATAGAAATGACCTGTCCTAGCTTTTGACCATGTTGACCTTCTGATGTGATGTCTTAATACCGGTAATCATCTTAAATCAAAATTTCAAAAAAAATTGATGTTCTTCACTGGTCTACAATAACCTGGTTACCTTTTAATGAAATTAGTCCTAAGGTTTCTTTGGTGCAAGTTGTAAACATAAACTGTCTCTCACTATAATCTTCCTTGACTCTGAAGCTAACATCTCAGTTGAAGAATGCACACAATCTTTACAAATGCAATATTGTTTCCCCAAATCCTTAAAAACAGGCATCATCATACACTTATAATCTGTTCACTGTGAATTAAAGCAGCAATAACCACTATTAAGTGCTTGGGTAAAGTTATTGAGATTCCTTTAATCATCAAACTATGATCGAAAGCATCATAGTCATAACCTGATACGATATTGTTCAATTCACATACATAATCTCTAATAAAAGCACATGCAAACACTAAAAATTGGTTACTAAAGTCAACAAACAGAAACTTATCGATTTGTATCAAATTGGGGCTCATACAATACAATTGAACTAAACAAAGTAAATCCTGCTCGAATAACTCAGTTTTACTTCAAAAAATGGCTCCTATAGATGCAATTGCAATCGTCTGTAAGCATGATGAGGATTAATCTATATGCTCAAGTAGGGTGTTAGGGTTGAAGTATATATATTGAAGTTGAAAAGAGTAAGAGATAGATGAAGAAATGACCTAAATCATCTGTGGTATCTTGTGACGAATCTCCGGCACGAGGGGCGATCATCGGCTTTTGGAGAAGTGATGATGGAGGATTTCGCTTTGTTTTTGTTTTTGTTTTTGTTTTTGTTGTTGTTGTTGTTTTTGTTTTGTTTAATTTAGAAGAATGCTCTTAATTTGGACAAGAGTGTATTTGTACAAATTATAATGGGAAAGAACCCTAGAAACTAAAAAGGGTTAATTTTCTATAATAATTTCATGAATCCGTTTATAAAAAAGAAACTAAACACTATCGTTGAGTTTAATGGCCAAGTTATTAGATTTAGAGTCAGGTAACTCTTATTGAGGTTAATGGTTGGAACTTTGTTTAAGGCGGATTTATGTGATTTAGTTATGGTCCAAAAGATAAATAAGAATATAAAAAGTGCTATATATGTTTATAAAGGATAATCAATGGCTAATATTAGATGCATTGTCATATGATCACCGTTTGATAAGAAGTCTATTGTCATATGATCACCGTTTGATAAGAAGTCTAAGGAGTTTTTTACAACTGTATCTTTTAATGTCTTTTTCATCGTACATAACTTTTATTTAGTTTATTATATATTTTAAAAGAGTATAACATATGATCAACTTTTCTTTTTCTCTTTAAAACAAATAAGACGCTATTACATTTTTCAAAGTTAACATTTTGAACTAGATGTGTATAAATAGGTTCTTTGATGGTAGGTTTAGCTTTAGCTTTAACCCAGTATACAATGTGTTTATCTCATATCACGGTGGATGCGTCAGAGTTATATGTAATCACGCCTAGTATTTTACTTTTTTGTTGGACATATTTACCACTTACTCATTAAAACATTTGACACATCCTAGTTGCTTTCACACTTCTTAGAAATATATGTCTTCTTAGCGTAACCTAACCATATTACGATATTAAAATCATAAAGAGTTAATTACTCAAATAGCCCTCTTGTTTGCCTTGAATTATACATTTCACCTGAGTTTAAAAAATTACATATTTAAGTTATTTGGTTTTCATTTTAATATCAAGTCTGAGTTATAAAACTAAGTTATGTTAAAAAGCCAATTAACTTTGTTTAAAACTAGTATTATGATCCAGAGTTGCGGCGGGACCATAAACCATGAAAAAGAATTAACACCGAAACAAACCAGTGCGTTAAAGAAGGCATTGATAACACATTTAACTTTCTATGATAGAAACGAACATGAATATGAACGTAGAAACCATCACAAATCCTAGTGTTACGGCAAAGCCGTTGGTAGTATTCGAAGTTATCTATCAAACTTGAAACCGCTAAAGAATCCCAAACACATCCCAAATAAAATCATAAACCATAAAAAAAATAAAACCTTACAGAAGACGACTTTTACATAATGACACATAACTCCGTTTTGAGTGAAATTTATAACGAAACGTAGATAAATTAGGTATATCGTAACGATAAATTAGAATATTATAAGAAATTCATAAATTTTAAACTATGAGATGGGAGAAAAAACAAAAATAATGAGTGCGACAATGTGTTAAAAAATTAGATTTTACTGATCTTTAGGTGGCTAGAAAATAAATTATAAGAATTTAAATAAAACTTTGCACATAGAAGTTCCGAGTATGTATGCTTTTAGGATCACAACTTAGGCAATAAATCTAAACTTATAATCACAAAGGCAAGGCTCATTAAAGTATACATTAAAATTAGACAGAGAAAAATATCACGTGGAAGAACACGTGAGAAGCATAGAAGCTTCAATCACAGCTAACTTGCATTATTAGTTGTACCTAGAGTTTAAAGCGTTATAAAACATTGTAGATGTCTTTGTGATTTGTGAATTGTATTATATATAATGACTCATGACTCTTTTACTTATATATATAAGTAGTTTAAGAAGAAAATAACACTCCTAAATATTAAAGATAAATAAACAAAATTCTAAAAGACAATTAAATAGTCTGCCCTGTCTTTTCCCATCAAGCAAGAATTATTAAAAAAAAACAATTAAACTTACATGAGTCCTTAAGTATTTGAAGTTAAATCATACACATGGTTGGGTTTTGGTGAATGAATATGCTACCCTTAATATGAGTACGCCTATTAATCACATGTCAAATGGTTGGTCACTCATGAAAATATTCAAAGAACACGACACAAAGTATCAATACACATAGTAGATCAATCGACGTCAACATATTAAGTTCTTACAAAACGAGTATGATCCGTCCCGGCTAAGGTGTCACGTTACTACTTAAGACACTCATAGTTTGCACAAAACAATTCTCTAGCGTTAAAGATTATTGCTAACATTACATTATACTAGAATTGTAAATAGTACGATGTTTTAAACTCAACATAACATATTACACCTAACTTCACTATTTTTATCTTCTAAAAAATGTATTCACATTTATGATTATTACACCTAATACAAAAACTAACTTGAGCATCAAGAGTTGGAAGACCCCAAAGCTTCATGTGTTTCTTGTAGTTGCAAGTTGCGTTGTGATCTGATTAAAAAGCATGATTACACCAAAGTGACGCGAATCAAACTTTGTGAATCACTACCTTCCATAGTTCCATTGCTACCGATGTCCTTAGCTTGCAATAGGTAACAATACAACATAGGGAGTCGCCTTTAAGTTGTAACAATTGGGCATCATCATTTTTTTTAATTGCATTTTATGTTTTTCTTTGATTATAAAGGCTTAACAAGCCTAAACTACAAAACAAAATCGAAACCAAGCTGCTACTGTAAGTTTGATTTGGTTTAGTTAACTTTTTAATTGATTGGTTTTGATTTTTAATGGTCAAATCTATAATTAACTGTCCAACTTAAAAATCGTAAAAAACAAAATGAAACCAAAACGTATCGTTGGCACACCACATCACATGTCCTTCTTCTAGTTGCATCATAACATCCTTCCTTTTGTTTCTTCTTCTTCTGTGATTGGTTGGGTGTAATTTTTATGGTTTGTCCTTACATCTCTACACGCTTTCGAGTTCAAGACAAAAGACACATCCTTGTGACAGATTAGAGAGAAGACCATATACAAGCCCGTATTTAGTTAGCAAAAATATAACTTCAGAAGACAAATAATAAAACGTAAAAAATATGGTTTTGATGGCATAGTGCAACTAAACAAAAGTCAAACTGCTATTGAATGCAATTAGCTGAAAGTTGGATGTTATTGGGTGCAATTTACCATTAATATTAGTCAACTGCGCCTGTTGTGATTTGTAAACCACATAGACAAGACCGAAGTAATTTTCTCCAGTAAGAATTCGTTACTGGTCAACTTAAGGGACCAGTCAACACCCTGCTAACAATTCATTTAAGAGCTTATGACAGAACCAGCGGAAGTTAAAAGTTAACAACATTGATAATACATGTATTAAAGAACTACAGTGTGGACTTATACAAACAAATTATGAAATTAGCGGCTTCGCTAACATTCACACATTTTTTTTCATCTTTTTCCATGGTTTAACTCAAAGTTAAGACCTAGAAGTTAAAAGGGAATCATGATCAAAGTTTCTTATCATGAGTCCAAACTTAGTGAAGATAAGGAGCTTGATACTGAAAACCATTCACAAAGCAGGTCCCATGGTTAGGAGCCATGTTGTAGGTAGGTGGTCCAGGGTAATACACATACTGAGTTGGTGGTGCATACGCGGCGGCATAGAAGTTTTTGTCAGCAGTGATGTTGGTGTTGCGAGTACCACATCCTGCAGCTACAGCATTGGCTCGGGGTCTTTT
This sequence comes from Flaveria brownii, assembly GCA_018326445.1. Classification (NCBI taxonomy): domain Eukaryota; kingdom Viridiplantae; phylum Streptophyta; class Magnoliopsida; order Asterales; family Asteraceae; genus Flaveria; species Flaveria brownii. Next base: position 9,188 of record BJCN01191631.1, read on the forward strand.
GGATTGAGGTTTGACAACTTCTGTCACTTGTTTTTTGTCTGCCTTGGCTTTCTCCAGCTGAAGGATCCGTTTCTGAAGAGGTTCTAGTGGGTACTGAGTTTCAAGCTTGTGTTCTTCGATGCACTTGGTGACAGCCTTTAGGGCGGATAGTTCTCTATCGCTGGCATCATTCTGGAATTTGAAAATTAAAACATGTTAATCCAAATAATATGATAGTATGGGTTTTTGCAGAGGTGGCAAAACAGAAGTGTAGGGTAACAGATCTAAATGTATAATTTTGGTATGGGTCAAGCAGATTTGACAATTGCCACTTTTCTCTTTTCTCTTCTTGTGTATAATAAAAGTGAGTTATATACTTGTACACAATTCATTACGACCAATTTTTTTATAATGATGATCATATTTATGATATAAAGCTATTTTGGAGGTTTTAAGTTTTATGAAGACAGGATGAGTTTCAACCCCTTTGACCAGTTAAACCGTTTCCATTTTAGAGCAGCATACAACCGGAATCATCATGTTCGCCCTTAAATGCAAATTACCTCCTCTAGGTTTTGGTATTGTAGAGAACAAGGGAAAAACCTGAGTGGTTGGAGAAGAGTTTCCAGCTTTGACAGTGGATGGAACTTTAACTGCCTCTGCTAAGTAGGTTTTCAGTAATGTAACAGGAGAAAACTGCTCTGTGAGTTCAAAGGCAAATGCAAGGTTAACAGCATCAATATGTCTTCCATTGTTGACCAACACATCAATAACACCTGAGAAATCCAGGAAAAACAAAAGTGAAATGGGGTTAGTTTTTAGTATGTGTTGAAATTCATCAAGTTGGATTACTTTTTTGTCCATCTTGTAATTTTTTCATTAAAAAAGTAAAGTGTTAGCTATGGTTACAATAAATTATTATTACAATAGTCTTCTTTAAATGTAAAGATTTAAGAGAATGCATGTATTAAAATTAACTTTGGGCAACCTTCAACCCTTTCTATGCATATTATTTGCATAATCTTCCTCATTAAGAATAAAACATAACCCATAAGATCCATTTATAAGTCGATGGATCGAAATGATGACCTCTAATATTAAAAGCAGGAAACAAGAATGCATAGCAACCTGGCATCTTGTCAGACAACCCAAGGAAGCGGCAAAGATCGGCTGTTTGGTGACGACGACAGACCATTGGTATCAACTTGGATAAATCTTCATGAGCAAAATCAGTATCAATACCAAAAGCAGCAACAAGTTGTAAGAAAGCATGAGCTTCCAATGAGTTCCCATTGCTGGCATCTAAATCAAGATCGTCTAACTTAGGTTTCCATTCTTGTGCAATAGCCTTTGCTCTGTTCTTCACATTTTCAGAGATCACCTTAGAAACAGTACTCACATCTAAGTTAGCAAGCAGAACACTAAAACATTCCATTAACATGATACATGTTCGCCTCAAACCTAAAAGATTTGAATCTTTTTTCCCATCTAAATTTGACCCCTCTGAGATGTAGAACCCGTGAAGCGAATCCAAAACCAGACCACCAGGGTCACCTGCAGCCTTCAACGCAATTGGCATTTCCTCTTTTATAGAAGCAAGATTCTTACGGTTATCTGATATGAATTTGTGAAGTCCTGCTGCATCCATCTCCTCACATAATTTTGCAAGCTGGGGATTCGACAGCAGTTTCACATCACCATTGTCAAGTAGCGTTTTCACACCATTCACTTCACATTCAGAAGCAACTGCATCAAGTGGTTTCTTGTCTACGATAAGAATCTCACTATTAACAGGTCCAGATTCAGATTCAGAATCAACACGTGCATTTTTGTTTTTCTTAAAGACATTAGAAATTGCTATTATTGCATCATCTCTTATCTCTTGAAGTCTCACCAATGAAGCTTCTTCTTTAGCCATAACAGCAGCCCGGCGTTTCTCCAACACTTTCTGAGCTTGAACGGTCTTCATTTCAAACTCTCTTTCTTGTTCTTCCAGTTCAGTGAAACGCCTTTTCAATGATTTCTCGAGCCCATGAAAATGCTCCTCAATTTGCTTCCACTTCAGGTTCAGGGTTACAGCCCGGTGACTTTCTAACTCAGCAAACGCTTTCTGAAGTTGTTGTATTCTCGAGTTCGTAGATTCTAAAAGTGTAGCAACAGAACCCGTATCTTCCATCGCAAGTAATCACTACAAACCTTCAAATACAGCCAAAGCAAACACTATAACAAACAAAATTGAAGAAAACCTAGCTAAAACTGATATAAGTAATTAATACAACAATTGAACTACAACATCCACCATGACCACCTATTGAAATCAGGGTTCATAAAAATTGAAACTAAACCAATTTTTAAAACTCAAACCTTAAAACCAAACAATCGCGATACCACACATGAACTCAATCTCTGATTCTCTTCACTAGACAAAACGAAACGATTCTAGGTGTTTAATTATGTAGCATCACCACCATCCAAACTGAATTTCACGAACAAAACGCCAAATCGATGTTTAATTACGTAGCATCATCACCATCCGAACTGAATTATACGACAAAACGCTAAAAATATTGTTAATTATACATCACTTAGCGTTACCAGCTACCTCGAAACTTAGATCCAGTAATAGACAACGAATTCATCAGTAAAATGAAACCAATTGGATCTGATTACTGAACATTAGCATTACGAGTATTACAGTATAATTTGCCAAATAAAGTAAGCAATTGATAGAACTTACGGAAGTAAAAGGTCACGGCGGCGGAGACGGTGGTTGATGGAGGTGGAGATGGTGGTCGACGGCGGCGGATTGTGGTTCCGATCAATCCATTTTGGGTCTGTGGAAGATAAAGGGGAAAGTAGGAGGGTTGTGAGTTGTGAGAGTTTGCTTTGTGTTATTGGTACTGAAGGTTTAACTCTAGTTAAGGCTCGAGCTCTGGTTAGGTTGGCGGCTGGCTGTGGTTGATTGTCTCTATATATAAATAAAAAAAAATTTAAGGCTAGGTAATATGGGATATAGTCTCGTATGAGTTATCCTGTAAAATTGTGAAATATGGTCGATTGGATGCTAACTTAGTATTGAATAGAGTTCCTGATTAAGTAGTCTAACATTGTTGTGCATCAGGTGATCAGGGGTTCACTCACTTCTCGCGACCTCCCTCACGCCCTTGCGGTCGCGCTTGTTGGTTGCGGTGTGCACGACCAGGCTATCCGGCCAAGTGGCACGCGCCCTAGTTCGCAGCTCCGGCAACACATAGCCTAATAACTTTTATCTACGTAGTAAAACGGTCTATTTCTCAATCAAGTAATTAATCCTGCAAAGTGTGTGTGTTTATAGAGAGCGTGTGTTTACGGTAAAAATAAATAAATTTTAGCTTGTAACTTCTTTAATAATGTAAATTTTAGGTGATGTTTTTATTTATCAATGATCTTATTAATGTGTACATAATAGTTTAGTTTGAATGTTTTATTGGTTAAACAAGTCAACAAATTAGTGAGTTATACTTTTCTATTTGATTCGAAATTTACTATGCCAAAATTTATTGAGTTGGAGATCGAGATAAATGCAGAAATGAACTAAGACATCTATTTAATTTTTAGAATCTTAGGTTAAATTTATGTGGAACATTTTAAGTGATATATATTAGGGGTGGCAATTCTCTCACTTGATGTGATAATATTGTTCAGATTTCTTACGGTTCAGTAAGTAAGTATCATCTAGAGCTATCAAGCGTCAGTGATCATGTCAGGTTTACTAGAGCATTGTTGTTATCCTTGGTTTGGTGTATCTTTCGTGTTAAATTATGCCAATTGTGTATGTTGTAAGTGGTATGTAGATTGGAAGAAGGTTAGTTTTTTTATTATTTTGTTGTGTGTTTTAATGCATTGGTTTGTGACTTTGTGTTTATGTTTGAACATTCTTTATTGTTTGTATGTAATTAAGAATTTGTTATTGTTTGGTTAATAGCTTCCATTTATGTATATTTGTTTCTTCAGACTTATATACATATGTCGCTCAAACGTTATACAAATTGCCCTATTATTTATATAAATATCTTATCTTTAGAATTGATTTTATTCTAAAATTTTATTCTTGTGATGTCAAATTACCATTTCTTAGGTTTTGAATTATTTGAAACGTTTACTAATGGGACCTTCGTCTAATAATACCGAGGTGTATTGGATAGTTGTCAAATCTTCTGAACGTTAAGAGTTCAAGTCTCATGGTTGACAAACGATATATATCAAGAGTAAGTTTAGAGAGTATGTTTGTTATTCGTTATAAAAAGAAATATTATTAAAACTTTTGTAGGCTTAAAAATTATATCTGGTATCTAATTACCTAACCACTTTCAAATCATTATTGTAATACTTCAAGCATGAAATTAAAACCAAGTCAATTTCGTTAGTATGAGGATGATTTATATCAATTGTAAATGTTTACGGTCGTTTTGGTTTCAATTTAGTTTCAACAAGTTTGATCATTCTTTTTACTCCAATTGAACCCTTGTCGTTTCTTTCACAGGCTCATTAGATGGTGTCCAACTGTCCATACGAGTCATGGTTCGAACATCCAAAGTTGTCATTAGTCATCAAGAATTATTCAATTGACTAGCTTGCTTGATGATGTTTTTATTTGTTATCGTCATTGTCGGCTCTATGCATTAATTTTTTAGGCATGGGTTTAGAGCCCTCAAAAAATTGGTATATTATTATTTTTTTGAATATAAAATAAAAATACACAGTCCAATTCATGTTTTTTGCATTGATCCTAAAAAATCCCAATCCTAGTGCACTCCCACATCAAGAAACTCGGTTTAAACATCCTCTTTTATTTTGTATTAGACCTACAAAATGATTAAGTTGCCTCTATTAATTGTCTGACCCGTCATACTTGTTATCTTATCACAAACATTATAGTGTTAGCTATGGAATGATATTTTTATAAGAAAGTTGTTAAAAAGAACATCTTGATGCAGAGATGCACATGGAGCATCAAAAGAACAAGAAAGATAATAAGAGGTGTACAACCTAGCAAAACAAACAACTTTTTGTGTGGTTTAAAATGACTCATGCCAGATTAACCCAGACTTTTCTTTCCAAAAATAAACTTCAAATAAATAATTAATGTTTTAAGTATATTATGCAAGTTATATTATTTTACTCATTATCTAGCTTTTTAATGTATTTTATTTTATTAAAAGTACATTTTTTACAACTATCTAGTGTGTTTCAACCCAAAACCTTTTTTCTAAATAAATTGTCAGCTAGCATGTCAAAATATGATGACAGCCTTTGCTGTAATTTCACAATAATCTATATTTTTAAAATAAAAATGAATTAGAATGTCATATACATTTTTGCAGCATCCCATCCATCTCTTTTAGTTTTAAATAACCTATATCGATCCAATCTTGCATAAATAGGTTAAATATTTACACCCAACTAGAATTTAAAATTCATATGTTAATTAT
>BJCN01191640.1:0-16650 GCA_018326445.1 Flaveria brownii
ATAATCTTGGAGACAAACAGTATGGTAAATAGTGACTTTTAGACAATGAACAATACAATCATGTAGTGACATTAAATAGCGCGTGTGGTGGCGGTAGGTGGTGATTTTTTTTGTGGTGAGCAGATTGGAGGGAAAGGAGTTTGATGGTGGTGGTGGTGAGATGTAACATGGAGCACCACTAGAGCCTTAGCTCTGCTACAATGTGAACTGGTATTGTGGTGGTGTTCGGAAGCGGTCTCTCTATCCTAAAAGATAGAGGTAATATTTGTCACCATTCAACCCCTCCCAGAACCTGCTTCTAGTGGGATATACTAGGTATGTTATTGTTGTTGTTGTTTTGACTTCTCAAAAGGAGTTTTGAGAAGTTAAAATTTTTAACTTCTCAAAAACTCCTTTTTCTCCTCACATCTTCATCTTCATCTTCATCTTCATCCAAACACATTTTCACCTCCTTTCAACTTATCTCCTTTTCAAAAGTTAAAAGGAGTTTTCAATAAGCAATCCCAAACACCCACTCTATTACACTGAAATTTGTGTTTGTACAAGTGTGGAGCTCCTCTATTATAGAGGGAAAGACCTAAACTATGGGCCTTGGGCTAGACCTACTTAATGAATTAAACTAATGCATATCTACATTTAACAATATTCAAGATTAAATCCAGCATTCATCCCCTTACATCTGTCCCTCCTTACATCTGTCCCTAAAAAAAGTAAATTTTAGTATGGATCAAGACGGGTCATGTTGTACTAGGATGGCCCAACGCACTTTTTGTTTTTCTAAACTAAAACTGTGTTGAAATGATCGCAAAAAATATATTATTTCAACAACATAATTTCTTGTAGACATCGGGAAGTTAGAAACTCATTTTATAAATTTGACATGCTTCCTTTCAAGCTAATCTTTTCTTATTTGACCTGTATGGATAAATTCATAAATCATACAAACTATAATTAAGGTTGAAAGAGTACCTCAAGTATTCTCACTAAATATCTCTGAGTTGCCGCATCTCGTTCTGCAGACATACGAGCATCTTCTGCGATTTTCTGTTCTTGCTCCACACGCACTAGCACCTGTAACATACATGGGACTATATGATAGGCAATGTTCTTGACAAAAACAATTACAGTTAATTGTATTTATATGTTAAAAGCTAAATATTAAAAAAAAAGGACAATAATAATATTTGAACCTCAAGCATTGCTTTTTCTTGTTCTTTCTTATCGGCAAGAAGTTCTTGCAGCTCAGATATCTCATTTTCCAAATCCTCAATCTGCATTATGTTAAGAAATAAATGAATCAATTCTTCATATTTATGGTAGCTACCATAGGAAGAGAGCTATATTAACCTAGGGGAGTTAATTTAATTAATTAATAGCAATGCCTTCACATTAGTTGCAACTTACAAAACTTCCTTCTTAGAAGTTATGAAGGAAGTAATTTAATGTCTATTTTACAGAAGTACAAGTATAGGTGGCAAATTTGACTACTTACTTACAAACAAATTGATTGGGGTCATGTTTTATCTCTAGCGGAACAAACAAATTGTGAGTCGCCTAAAGAATATCTTTAATGTTTAAAACTCCAAAATCATAGTACTTACAAAAAATAGATTACTACTGAAATAATATAACATTTGCAGTTGTATTTGACAAACTAATCATTGATACAAAAATATAGAATTTTGAAAGAAAAAAATTTTGTTTCCGGCCAACCTAACAAATATTACTTGCGTGAACCCTAACCCACTTTAACATGTTACCCGAGCCACCTAGTTTGCCACCCATACATAAGAAATAATGCTTCAAATGTATTTTGTGATAATACCCTTGCACTCAATTCCCGCCTATTATCTTGTTGGGCCATCTCCATAACTGCTGTCTCCAATTCCTCAGCTCTACAAAGACAAATATTTTTGTCATAGACCATTGGTATGCTATTATGACAAATAAAAACTACACAAATTTAGCAGAATTTATGAAAACTGGTGCCGAGATATTCAAAAGACATGCAATACATTTATGCAACAAATATGACTAGATTGTCCATCAGAAAAATGAACAATCCCAATATTCCATTTGAGATCATTTCAAAAGACTGAACTACTTCATTCTATGTTATTTCATTGACATATTTGCTTACTTCATCTTGAATATACGTGCTAGAATAAAAAATCCTGAAGCTTACCTAATTGTAGCAGATCTCTTGTCCTCCAGCATTGAGCACAACTGGGCCTTCAACCAGATAACCTGTACATGTAAGCTATTTAATTAAATTTTGCAAAACTATATAAATATTATACATGTCAATTATATCAAAATGTAACTTACTTTCACCTTTTGGGTCACTTTATACAAGGACAAAATGTTTTCCATTGTAAGTAACATGGTTTCAGTTATTTACCATAGTATATACTATGCAGGTAACCTTCAAGCAGAGAGAATTTTAGGTTTTTGATGGTGTGCGCCGGCGGTGTGCCATGTAGAAGGTTACATGCAATGGTAAAAAACTGAAAGTATGTTGCATCCAATGGAAATAAAACCTTCCTTACATACAATGACAACAATTTGAAAGTAAGTTATGCTTATAAACCCATATGTAAAAGCTAGAGATATATTCATGTTTATGCTATCACTATTGAAACTTTCTAAGTATCAACTATTTGCTAAAATATGTAATAAAGCTAAACTGAAAAATTAAACATATGTATCTTAGCACAAGTGTATTACATATAAATTGTTTTGTATAATGGTTTTAATTTTTACTAAATATTTCTCGTACATCTAATATGTAAAGAAGAATGATCCTACGTTTTTTCTTGTGACATCCATGGCATGAGAGCTGATGTGGAGGCGTTAAGGACGTGCACACCACTCCCCCTAGGCATTATGGGGCGTGAAGTGGGTGCCCGTGAAGATTTCAAAGGGGCATGAGTAGTGTTTTTGTTTGTATAGGTGAGGTGGAGTGAAAGGGGTTAAGACCATTTTCTTGGTTTAGTGAGTGGGTGAGGTGGAGTAAAAGGGGGTGAGGTGGGTGATGTGGCGCCTATGTGTAGTGAAGGGCGTTGGAGTACACCCCCATGGCCTTATATTGTTGATTAGGCATTCATTGGAAGAGGTGAAAGCTGCAATTTAAAGAAGTCTTGATGGTGTTAAATCAATTTGCAGCAAGGACACGTGCAACTTTGGGAAAGCAGTTCCATCAATCGCATGGTTCTAAACATAGACAAATGGACTTAAGGGTTATATCATGCATAAATAACTCCAGTGAATTCAAAGGGTGAATCCTGGGAATAAGAAAAAATATTAGATAATGCAGGGATGGTGCCTGAGAGGAAGATTGGTCACTAGAGGTGGAAAGATAGGTGGGTCACACGAGTTAGGCAACATGCCAAACTGGGTAGTTTTTTATGCGGGTGCGCTTTTTGACTTCTAAAATGACTAGTATGTTCAGTTTGATATAAAATAATAAGCTATTATGATATACTATCTCATAGTAGGAGGTTAATGGATTTAAATGCACTTAAGACAACTTTTCGACCCAATTCCACATTTGACTGTTTAGTTAAGTATTTAACCTTAACCTGTTTGACCCATAACAGATACAAATATAACCCAAAGACCCATTTATATGTCAAAGGAATAGACCTTTGACACAAATCTGGAAGGACTTTATTCATATACGGAGTGGTGTTTACCTTTTTAAATTCCTATTGTGTTTCACCAGATCTAACTTCTTTCAGGGTTTATTGTTTGCATAACTTTACTCATTTGGATATATCTTTAAATCATACATCTCTTACCTGATCCTGAAGATCTGAAAGAGAGTCCATTTCTGTAGTGATAGGTTCCATATTAAGAGATATATCCCGTTTAATAGGAGACATCAAATCCGAACTATCTTTATCAAGAACCTTATCATTGAACCCTTGCTTTATGCTAAGTTCACGCACAATTGGCTCGCGCTCTTTCTTAAAACTGTAAAGTTTAGTAGCCAGCCCTTTGGAACTTTTCCTTAAATTCTCCCCTTTTGTTCTTTCTTGAACTGCTGCTATAACATCTGGTCTATGTTTTTGCCCAAGTTTTTGTAATGTCTCTTCTGTTACATTAGAGAAACTTATGCAAGCAGTCACAACTAGATAGTCGCTATCAAAAGTAGAACCAACAAGTGATTGTAATAAAGTAATAGCATCTCCAGCATCTATGGTTGAACCTAAATCAGGACCTACAAGAAATTGTTAATTAGTTAATAACAATCACTCATGCTAGCCTCATAAAACGAAAAAATCATTAGAATTAGAGGTAACAAGATGGCCGGGTAGGTAGAATGGGTCATTTTATAGTAGTCGTCAAAATAAGCTAGTAGCAACGACCACTTTTTGTCCATTTTCTAAAAGAAGGATAATGTATAGACTATAGACAGGCCATGCAAATATTTATTGTTCTGTTAAGACTACCCAAATGTCAAAACAACATTACTGGCAGCCCAAGTATCAACTTGGTTTCACGTATGCTAATTCTTTCCAGAACCTTGATGAAAAATCTAAAAGGACATAATGACCATAGTTTAAAGCTTTGATTTTTTAAAGCTGTAGACTGAAAATTGTCCCTGAATCAAATTTCTTTTGACAATCCACCACAGTTGATTATTTTGAGTGAATTTGAGGGCAATCTCTTCGGTTAACAACCTTTAGCCAAAGATTTAAAGATAAGGGAAATCTGTCATTTTACAATTTTTTTTGCCAGAATTGACATAAACAAAACCAAGTTGCTGCTTGAAGTGGCCTATAACATTGTTTTAATACTTGGATGGCAACTGCAGACATCATCCTAGAAAAATATAGATAATTAATGCATTTATTATGATTACTAAAACAATATCATTACAATAACAATATAAATCATTGAAAAAAGGTATAGGAGTGTATGCATTTAAACAGACTTCAGGAGCATTCACTTGTTTGACATTTTCCCTTTTAGTTAAATTTTTTTTTTCATTTTACCCATGTGACTAGTTTGAGATGACACATAGCCCAAATCGACCCATCTGAAAGTAGATGGATCGAGACGGCAACCTCTAATTAATATGAAAAGGAATGTTAATACCATATAGCTCCATTAAAGCCAATGCAGTACGCAATAACATTGCACGGTTTCCTTCAAATAAAATCACATCCCAAACACGAAGAACTGAAGGTAAAAAAGACAATTAATCATTATTGTTAAAGGAGCCCAACTTATAGTTGGAAGACGAAGAATAGTTCTTGGAAGTTAATTCTTAATCTGATTATTTTCCAGTACAGAAGAAAAATAAAATAAGCCTTACCACTTTCCCATGGAATCATATTTACAAAGATGGAAAGAAACCACGGTCCACATATCCATCCCATCTCCACTCCCATATAATCAAAATGATCAACTATAGAACAAGGATTACAGGGATGAGAAATTGCATGTTATAAATTAATTAGTAAGAATACTTATCAAGAACTAGCAGTGGAGAAAACCTAGATTAGGATATCGTTCACGCATTAAATCTTCAAAAACAAGTTGATCCACCTGAATAAAAAAAGAATTTATTCAGTAAGAGAAACAAATAACGTAAAGATGATAAATCCCCCAAGATTCAAAAAATTCTAGAAAAAATAGTAAGGTAATGTTTTCGATATAAAAAAATATTTATATTCCAATTATAATCAAATGATATACCTGAGATTCTATCATGTCTGTTGTAAAGTATCCATCAAAGTAATCATCAATTATGCCTACCAAAGTCCTGAAAAGATTCCAATTTAAGTAGTAGTCAAGGGGTTCATTAAAGATCAAAAAAGTAATTTTGGTGACATTTTAGTTGAGAATTGTTTAGTATAAGAAGTTTAAGATGCATTCTTATTGGTATATTCAAATAATGACTTTTAAGTAACAATGGAGGTGCAGCACTTTTGAATTGTTATTTGTGTTGGAAAATGGCATGTTAGCTTGCGTACAACTATATTCACTTATGTACTTCACCATAAAAACTATATTCCCACTTGTAAACATAAATCAAACCATAAGATCTTACCACTTGTAAATATAAATAAAATCACCACTATGCGTGTGTTTATAAGCTATCTATCATGCACTCTAGCACTTGTTTTGGCATATGAATGTTGACAGGGAACACCTCAATCAAATAGTGTAAGCATTCAATTAGAAACCAACAACTAGGCTATTTTGTTAATAGACAACTATGATATTTGTGTTTTAGCGTAGTGCTAAATTTGAAAATTTTATGCAGAAAGATATATAGATTATGCAATAATATGTCTTCCACTTTCCTACAAAAATCAACAAGAACCTTAGCTGTGTCTAAGTGGGATTGGAAGAAAGCATCTAGTATTTTCTAAAACAGAACAGCATGCTAGTTTAACCATATTTAAAAACAATAATGAAAGATCACAAGTGAATACCTACCAAAAGGCATTTTCTTCGGGCATCATTAGTAGCAACATTGCAGCAAAAAAATTCATTGCCTACACGGATTATTTAAAAAAAAAAGAGAGGCTTTCTGATCAGAATACAGATAACTAAAAATATATAACAAGGAAATGAGTTTGCTATATTAACCACATATCAAGCATATTACTCGGTGAAAAACGTAAGCACAAATCCAAAATTTCCATGAACCATATGAAGTATTATTTGTAGTACTATGTTGGATATCTCAGATATAGCATCGATAACAGTTGAATCTGTGCTGGATTTTTCATTATGGGGGAGGGAGAGGTGTATTTTCTTTCAATAAATAGATAAACACACGTGGCATGGACTTCTATAGCATTGGTCAATAGATAAACTGTCAAAGGGTACAATAAGACATTTAATCAGGTAAAGTATGATGTTTAATCAGCAAGTTACCTGACAATATCCAACATCAGGGTTGTGGCGAGCGTAAGCTAAAAGTAACCGCCTTAAGGAGTTCCTGCCTTCCTCATTTAATGCAGGATGGCCAGGAAATGTTCGTGGTAAATCCTGCCTTAGGTAAAAGAGATTAGCTCACACACAGAAAAAAAAATAGTCATGTATAAAAGAATATGAATATTAATGACCTTTTCAATCTGTTTTTTACATTTTTCTGGAACATGAGCTCTTTCTACTTTTTCCCCTGAATTTGATTTAGTGAGATCCAGCAGCACATCGCTTTCATCCAACAAATTCTGGTAGTAATTCTCCACCCGACGTGCTTTCACCCCAACAAAGGCTTGCCACGCCTGAAACAATACAATCTTGCATGTAAAAAGGTAAAGATAGAGATCACAAAATGGGTGAGTTGGGTATAAGGTCAAAATGGGTGAGTTGGGTAAAAGGTCAAAATGGGTTCGGATCGAAGTGGTGCCTTTCTATGTGCAAGTAGAAAAGGATCCAATCAGGATTGGCCAACCCACCATATTTATGTTCCTTTTTTGTTTGTATTTTGTAAATAAATAATGTAATAAATATGATTACAAGAACTATTAAGAAAAAAAATATATATTTTTCTTAAATCTACAGAAATTGACATTGTAAGCATATGGATGCCTGTTAGGTGACTTTTATCTTATTCCACCAATTTGACACTTCCCATTTTAACTTTCTACATTCGACCTGTTTGAACCGTTATTAATAAAATACAGCCCAAATTAGCCTGTCCCCATATAAATGGATTAGTATTGCCACCTATACTAAAGTGTAATGCAACTGATGAGGTGTCAAAGATCACCTCTCCTCTAAGGTCTCTTGGCACACCTCCACGAACAAGTGACTCCAATTCTTTCCAAGGAAACAAGGACTCAGGGTTGACTTCAGCACTCACCCCTCCTGAAGAATTTGGTGGATCGTTATCATTTAACTCCTCATCAGAGTCCTCGCTGGTGGGTCCTACCTCTTGAATAGTTTGAAGATGTTTTGCAGGACTGCCTTTCGGCTTATTTTTCACACGATGACACATAATATTCTCAATGGTGTTAAGAGACGATCTGACTTCTGCCCAATTTCGCACCACAGGCTTCTTGGTTTTTGTTGCTTCTGAGACAACTTTTTCAGGAACATTCTCTGTTTCATTATCATTTGTTGGTTTATCGTCAGCCGAAACATTATTTTCCTCTCCACTTGACTCCAGTACATTTTCGGTTTTATGTTCTGTTACATCAGCATCAGATTCAGTGACATTGTCCTCGATTGATGAGTTTGTTTGACCAAGTTCTGATTGCTGCTGAAGAAAGATCGCCCATTTTGTTGATCTTTCTTCTTCCTCATTCTGAAACATGAACCAAAGAAATTTGAATGCCATGATTATGTGAATAATTAAGCCTAAACATAAACAAGCATCTATCAACCAATACTCACTTGAATGTTGAAATTTGAGATGAGTTTTTATAGGTTAAATTGACAGCAACGACCAATCTTAAAGCATTTATGTTTTAGGATTGCTAGATAGTTTACTCCTTAGTTTAGAATATATGATCATAACATCTTTAAAATTGGAGTTGGGTTTGACAATATGTTGATGTATCTGTATAACTTTGCACACAAATATATGTGTCATCTTTCACCAATATCAATTTTCAATCTTATTTGTCTCATGGATCGCAATCGGTGTATTTTGTAAATTATTTAGAATCTAGCTCTACAATAAGCGTTCATGCGCTTATAGTAAGACATTACCTTGTAGATGCTATCAAACTCCTTGTATGTCTCAAGGTACTGAGGCCTCACAGTAAATCCATATGCATCCCTGTCAATTCAATTTACAAGGAACTCTTAATTGAAAAAGTACCTGATTCCAATTCTAAAACTAATAATGTAGCATCATTAATCAAAAACTAATGAGTGTGCCTGTGACATCTTGGTCTATGTTTAAGTTTTTACGAGAAAATAAGGAAACAAAAAGAAGACAATCGAGATAATACCTGAAATCAGCACGTAAAGTTCTCTTACTCAGCAAGGATAACAACATACTTCACAAGTTTACCAACTCCACTTCCCATATCGATAGCTTTGCTTCATACCAACTATAACGTTGATGATCATACTACCATTCGAAAATTTGCAATGAAATAATTCCAGCTACATTAATATCAAAGTAATCCAAATTAAAAATAAATTTAAAAATATCAAAACCTTAGAAACAACAGACATTAATCTTCATAATATTCATAATTCCATTGTCTCTCAATTCCCACCTAACCTGAGATGTAATATCACTTCTTAGCGCCAAAAATCGGAAAACCCCCAAAATCACGAAACTTATGATCCCAATTCCGCACTCCCATAGAACAAATAACGCTAATTCTCGATTAAAACGTGATCGATCGCTTTACGGTGATCGATATTATCTGAAACAAACAACCGAAAATTTATGCCCTTGATTTGTGTACAAACTATAGCTCAAATGTAATTTAATCTCCGATGATACAACAAGTATATGCATGTGATTGTATGATCACAAGATTACCGTTTGATCTCGACATCTGTAGATGCATTGAGCGTCATTTGCGGGAATTTTATTGATCCAGCGGTTTAATTTTCATCTTCTACGCATGAAATTACGAAATTAAACACAACAAAACAGGTATTCAATCTAATGGCTAATGATTATTGCGTGATTCATCACCTTCATCGAATCATTGAAAGATAGAATCGACATTCGTGTGCTTGTGCTCAAACGAATCAACATTCTGCGAGCTACATGAAACCCTGACAAAATAAATGTAAATATTTTATAATCATTAATTTTGATTTGGCGGAGATTTTAATTCTTTGTAATTCTTGATTTTAATGCTTAAAATTTAATACTAATTTTAAGTTTATTTTAGACTAGATATTATATCGAACGGTCATATTTTGTATTCAAAAAACGTAAAAGTATTTTTTTCTTATATGTTTTAAATACAGAATTTTGTTATCAAAATGTCAACTCTCATGTTCTTTTATATTTTGTGTTAAAAAACTTGGTAAGTAACCGTCGATTCTTGAGCTTTTATCGGTTTTGTTTAATTTGCTCAAAACAAGCAAATGAGACAGACATCAATGATAGTTGAAGACGCTAGACACACTCAGTGTAAAAAAAAATAAACTTTGAGCCTAGGCACAAGACACAAACTATTATTAAGAGATTTAGAAATGTTTTAGATTGGTTTCAAACCATTTTAAAATGTTTTTGACTAGCTTTAGTTATCTTCGACTTGTCCAAACAAAATTTATTTTACACATATTTTTGACAACTTTGACTGCAATCCTCACCTGAGCGCCTTCATGGACGCAAGGCGCAATTATTGTACTTCTCTTCGCCTAATCGTCTTTTACAAATTTGATTACATAGGCTTAAAACCAGTTGATTCTTTTCGTCCAATCCATCAACTTATAACCAAACTGGTAATACATAGTGTTTTTAGTTTAACGGTAAAAGAGACCCATCCAAACCGGTTTTTGAAACATCCGTTCAAACATAAAGAGCTTACTTATGACTTGTATCATTGCATGTATATAAAACTAACTGCAGTCAAACTTTCAAATTATATGCTTATTTCTACTACTAAATGTAGCTTTTTTTTTCTTTTTTTTATTTTTTAACCCATCGAGCCCAAACTTGTGTAATCTTGTTAGTAGTATTACACGTGATGATTAGATTAAGAACATCAAAAAACAAATTTTTAGCAAGCTTAGGCTTCTTGGCCCGAGCCGTACCCAGCTCAAGGTCCTTCATGCCAGGATAACAAACTAGGTCGCCTGGTCTACAAAGCTTCTTCTTGAACCTAGTACTTTAAAGTGCAGACCATCAGTATCACAAAAGGGGTTAACCTTGATTTGTACGAGGTAAAATCAAAATTTTACACAACCAAACAAAAACATTGGAATATCGATAATGTGTGCTCTATGTCAGTAACAAACTACCCCTAAATCCATGTTGAAATAGAGAAACATCTCATAAGATCAGACAAATTGGACAAAATACAGAAGATCAATCCTGTTTGGCGTTGGAAAGTCTAGCACGATGTCTGAGTTCAGCTCGTTTCCATTTCACGATAAGGTGACATAAAGAGAAAAGTGTGTTGACCTGCAAAGAATAGGCAACGGGATTGTATCGATTAATGATTCTTTATGTAATCATGGTTAAAATATACAGAATCCTATAGATGATGAACAATCTGATATAAATTTCATCATGAAACAATGAAGACAAACAATGGAAAGTGTGAGTGTGTGCGTACACGCGCATTTGGGGAGAGGAGGTCGCATCAAAACAGATTCAGGTTGGAACACATCAAACCCTAGAGGGGGTCACTCTTTGATCAAAAACAGATTTGATACAATTATTATTCAATTTTTCCAATAAAAAGAATTAGGAGATTGTATGAACTAAAAAATACTTTAGCTTTCGACTCATCTGAGCCATCGGACATCTTCCCCTTTTAATAAATTTAATTTGATTTGACCCGTTTGAAATAAACACAATTTGTGCACCCAATCATAAACAAATGGGTAGAATTGCCACTATTAAAGATGAAAAAGAAAGAAAATGAAAATGAAAAACAAATTAAAATCACTAACCAGGATTATGGTTGCAAAAACAAGAAGAGGACCAGACCAGAGCACCGAGAGGAAGACTCCATGTCGGTCAAAGTAATTTTGACCAGCAAAGCTTTTCCAGTTCTCACTCAACACAGTGTTTAGCCTTTCAGCAAGATAGACACCAGCCACTGCACCAGTTTAATCACTCGGTCAGTATAAATGCATGATCAATGCAGCATAACCATCATGCATGTTTAGACAGAAAGTCAATATTTAGTTTACGTGTCATCCAATTTACACAAACTAAAATTCATATAAGCTGTTTGCTTGGTCCTATAAAACAGGACAAAAAAATCATTTTGAGACGTGTCTTGTTAATTGCACTGTCCTTTTGAGGCAAACCTAAAGCTATAAGTTACTTATTTGTCATCATTACAAATGTTGATGATGTTGTCAAGAAGGGTAATATAGAATTATGGACATTTGACCAATAAACAATTACCTCAACATATATATTTAGATGTTTGTTAAAATTTGTGGAAAACATGAACTAGCATGCTTAATCACTTTCTTTAGACGGTGAAACAGCAAAACCAGAAAAAAGATAATATATCAACTCACAATCTCTAGACGAATAAGCATCATTTGGGATCAGAATGCAGGAAGCATATGGTATCATTAGAGGAAAACATTTCAGCCAATTTACTTGATAATGGGTCTATTCAGGTTAGGTTTTATCTACTAACGGGTCAAAATGGTAATGTTATATAAATAGCGAAAATATAATGGGTCAAAAGGCTCCCAAATGTAATGAGCAAAATCCCTCTTATTAAGTTATTAGAAAAAACTAAATTATTATTGAGATAATTAACTACCTTAATATTATCTGGCTCACTAGTCACTAATTGTTAACAATGAACAAATAGTGTTACCAGTCAACTAAACCTGCCTGGCCATTACCAAAAGATTAACACTTTTTACCCGTCACCCAGTGAGCAAAACCTACCCTTTCTTCTAGCTATAAATAGTTGTAGCTCAAGTGATGGTAAACATACATGATAGAAGAAAGAGGTACATCTGAAAGTTGATATTCTTCCTTGAGGTGAGGATTATTATTAGCATCATAAAGTGAAACACCAACAAGCCCACTAACCAAGGTTCCTGAGAGAGAATTTCAGAACTTACAATCAGCTTTTGAAGAGAGATTAAACCGAGATTGTCGAGTGAAGTGGCAAGATATCAATGACATTCAGCCATATAGTGTGTTAAAAGTTGACTGACCAATAACCAATTAACCATATTTTTCAAAAGATTCCCCGAGCTATATACCTGTTTTCCTGAAGCAGAGTGATTCTTCACAAGGAGCTTAGAAAGATGTTTCGTTAAAGAAATCAGTTTGCAAACTGCTTTTCTCAAATTTGGCTAGACACAAGTTCAAGAAAAAAAGACATCTTGACTCTTAAGGGTTTATATCAAGTAAAATTAATGTTTAGACCACACTCTTTCAAGCCACCAGTCCACCGCCATCGACAATTCTCTTTTACTACTAATTTAAAACAACTAACGAATTTAAAGTTTTCATAAGTTAGATTAGCAAAAATATTCTGTTGTTGTGGATTATCTTTAATTTTGAAACTTAATTGGTGCTTAGTGACTGATATAGATCCATGTGGAAAAGTGTACCTTCCAATCAATGGCATGAAAAAAGCCAATGAAGTTATCCATAGCTGGTTGCATTCCGATTCGAAGCTCAGATGAAATTTTCTCAATAATTTCTTGCATTTGATCCAAGTGGTCATTCATTGCTGTCTTAAGCTCATCCATGATTCAGCTTTCTCTCAAATCACTACACAAGATTTTAAACGTTTCCTGCACAGAGAATGGAAATTAACTCCATCAAAATTAAGAATATATAACCTGCCACAGTCACATCATTAAGAAATGCGCAACAAGACAAATGAAATATACAGAGCACAAAATCTCATGGCTCACACGTAAATCAGAGAAAAATAAACACTTAAAACGTCAAATAGCACCACCAATCAAAACAAATTTTCTAATTCAGATTGATGGAATATAAAAAAAATAACAACAAACTGATGTAAATACCAACTTCTTTTAAATCTAAATTTAATTTTTGCCAACTTATAAGTTGAAATCCATCCGGAACACTAGATGTATTGTGGACTTCCTTTAGCAGAGATGTAATATATAAACAACCTACATCCCGAACAAGAAATCCATTGACTTTGACAAGTGAAAATGGGTTTTTTTTAACTTGATTTGTTGCACATTACAAGATTCAAATGGTTAGCCAAAGTGGAACAAGTTCTAATACCATTGCAGGGAAACTTATTTACACAACAATATGATTATTATAGATTTTATAACAAGCAACACAAGCTGAAATATGTTTCCAATAAATTGTAACAAAATCCAGCAGTTTTCCCCTTTCCAAATGGCATGTAAATCCAAATATAAGTTCAGTGGTAAACCTGTCCACATACTTGTATACTTTAATCACTTTCCAATACAACATGTTCTATGAATCACATGCCTTTACTCTCTTGTTTATCTAGCATGCCCTTCGTTTTTCCACAGAAGGCACGAAGTATATAGCATGAAATCACTCACCATTTCAGAAACTTAAGAAACAAAACTACACCCCCAATCAAACATTCTCAAATTAGTTCATATTTCCATCCAAGAAAGTAACATTCTGCCCGAACAAATAGATGAAATCAATAGATCCACAAAGATGAACATGTATGATAACATTATAACAACATTTGTCTCCTTTCAAATACCACTATATATATTATATCCTACTACACATTTCAGAGATCAAAAACCTAAATAATTAACTGTTTCAAACTTAAATTGGTCACTGCAAGCAACGAAAATCTAACACAGCTCAAATTTGGACGTTTGTTATGTTAGAGATCTAAAGGACTGATAGATAACCCAAATTAATCGTATCGAGAGAGAAAATCACAACATATTAATACCTGAGAAAGCAAATTACGAAGCAAAAGATACTTAAATCGGAGAATATATGAAGGAATTACAGTGTGCTAATGAGAATCGTGACGGACGACGAGATCGCCGGAGATTTGATTCACTTTGTGAGTTGATTTTTGAGATTTGAAAGCTCGAGCTTCTTGTCGAGAGTTAAAAATAAAAGGGGGTTTATCACTTTATACCCTGTAAATTTTAAGGGTTTCATTTCATGATTTCATGATACTGGGCATGTTTAAGATTGTTTTTAAAAAACAATTTATTAACTTATTGATTTTTTTTATAAGTTAATAAGTTAATATGTAATGACTTATTAATTTATTCACTCACAACAATCATACTATCAAACACTATAAAATGATTTTTTAGCTTTTCAAAAGTTAAAAAGATAAAATTTGATAAAATGAGCACTTGTGCGTGTTTGGTAGATGGATAGTTTTTATGGCAGGTAAAAGTTATGGTTTTAATCCTCAAATTTCTAAAGTTACAAGGCTGTATTACGTACTCATTATGCATAAATGTAGTAGAATTGGTTATTCACATGGACATACAGTTACTTTTTTTTTCCTGTAAAACGTGTGAAATGACTAACAAACATTTTTTTTCTGTATTCGTAACGGGAATTATGAGCTGAATTGTGGTTTCAAATTGCGGTTTCAGTTCGGTTACTAACCCTATCCGATTCGTGAATGGTTTGGTTCGGTTACCGGTTACATGAAATCTTGGTTATTCGGTTTGGTTATCGAGTAAATCAAATAAATTGGTTTAAACGGTTTGCTCTGTTGACATTAATTTAGTTAGACTTATTTCTAATTCTATTTAGTTCACTAAACGTTTAACCTCAAGAAATTTCCATAGCCGGATAAAAGCATTAGCGAAATCATTGAACTCCCCTACTTATATTACCCCACCCCCTTCACCTTGTTTTCTTCACAAGAGTGCAAGACCCATCACCGTCTTTCACCGACAACGCCATTGTTTCCCCTTCAAACTTGTATTTCTTTAGGCCATCTCCATTTCCCTCTTTTTTAGTTCATCTGCATCCATAAAACCATCACCGTCGTTGGAGATCTAAAAACAAGGCGACAACGTTAATGGTAACGTGTTCAGACCGTGGTATGGCTCCAAACGCGGGTTCGACCTACGCTTCAGATCGAGCAAATGAGGTAGGTGGGTGATGGTTTGTTCAGATTGTATGGTCGTTAGCGGTGGTTCATTTTAATAGGTTGTGGAGGTTCTAGTACAAATGGTGACATCATAAGTCCATCGACGGTGAAAGGAGTGACACAAAACACGATCTAATGTCGCTTCCATGATTGATTTCACGGGCATGAAAAATGCTGGTTTTAGTCAACGCTCTTGAAGGAAGTGGTAGTACTTAGTAGGCCTAACATGTCACACCCCGATCGACGGCGGAATCATCGGAGCGGACGAGGGAATGATTGATTGTTCATAACACATGATTGTCTGATAGTGAAAATAATATTTAAATCAGATTACAGGATAACATGAGTTTACAAATACAAATACAACAATCGAAACCACAAATAATAATTGTCATTTATTTTATATAAGTTCGTGTCTTAAATGAGCACGTAGAAGTCCATATCTTGCTTAACCTGAAATCATATGAAAAGTAACGAGTCAGCTAAAATTTAGCCGGTGAGTAATCACAGTTTTGATTATACATATAGATTGATTGATTGTTTGAGAATAATTTAATTCACAAGGAAACGTTAAGACTTATATTGTAATAGTAAAACATATAGATAAACGACACTATAATAACCCTTTGACTTGTCACTTGCATATAATATAGACTCCACACATACACCATAGATTGACTATTTGCCTCTGGCAAAATCACCACTCGTATGCCATGTGGGGTGGGTTATCCAAACCAGTAGATCTACATTGTTACCAGGATTGATTGATTGGATTAGGGTTTTACTGTCGTCCAGTTTATCACAGTATGTTCACGTTATTGCAAGTAATAACATAACCTGTCTCGAATTGAATTTGGAATGTAATAACAATTGAATATCAGAATTGAATATATTGTATCACATGATTTCCCCCAAATAAGAAATGATATAAAAAGGG
>BJCN01191652.1:0-13971 GCA_018326445.1 Flaveria brownii
CCCAAACTTGCGGACCCAACAAAAAAAGTGCTACGGCCCATTTTAAACGTTGGTAGCCCAAATTTCACCCTCCCTAAAGGGAATTTTGATTTTAGAGTTGGGCCCAAAACTGTGTTATATTGGCATATTGCAAACTCTATTTTATGCATAACATTTGATACAAGTCATCCCAATTTAACTTTTAACCAAAAATATTATTTCTGGAACAAATGCTAAAAATATAAGAACTTATTTTGGCTTCGCCCGGGTTCGAACCGGAGACCTTCAGTGTGTTAGACTGACGTGATAACCAACTACACCACGAAACCATTTGTTGATATAGTTTTAAAAGGATACTACTAATACTAAAAATATGCTTCTGTTCTTTATGCAATCGAGCCTGCAAATGAGAAGATAAAGCGTCAATGGCGATGATGAGAGTGAACTCAAGCTCACTGACGCCATTAATTTCTTCTAGAATTCAACTTCCTTCGTGTAACTTCATCTTTTCATCACCATCTGTTGTTAACTCAACATCTTCTTTTCGTAGAGCTTCTAGCGCTACTGAAATGGCGACGACCACCAAAATCATCGATTCGCATTTGCACGTTTGGGCATCTCCCCAAGAGGTTCAATCTATCTCCTGTAATTCGATGTAAAATTCAGATTTCAGCTATTGAAATATGATATGTGATTGAAACCCTTGATCTGTTGTCTATTTGCAGGCTATCGATAAATACCCTTACGTTCCTGGTCAGGAACCCTCGTTACGTGGTAATCTCGATTTCTTGCTTGATGTAAGTTCAACCATTTGAAATCATAGATTTTAGGACAAATTGGAATTTAATAATCTAAACTATTATTATCACGTAGCTGAAAGTAAAAGTTAGGAGTATCATTAGTTAAATTGCAGATACGAATTATTATCAGGTAATGATAAGTAGTTTGGGTTATTAAAATCTAATTTGATTACTTTTTGTCATGTATGTTTAACTATGACAAATGATGTATTATGGTGTCTGGTTATACAGTGTATGGAAGAGGCAGGTGTTGATGGTGCGCTAATCGTGCAGCCGATTAATCACAAGTTTGATCATTCATACGTAACAAGGTCTGGAAAATATACTTGATTACCTGTGTTTTTGCTTCTTTTTCCATTGTTGCATCATGTTGTTTGAAGTTGTGATGATTAGAAGTTTTATATGTTTTTGTCAAATTCTGATTATTTAATGATTTGCATGTTGAGTGGCATCTAAATGTTCAAATAATTAGTTTCAGCAGCTACTGTTAACTGATTATCCATAACTGTTAGTTTCTTCTGGTTCTATACACTGTTGTTTGAAGATGTGGCATGAAAAATGCTTGATTCTTCTGGTTTCATCTCCTGATCTTATGATTGTATCTCCCTCCTTTATTAGTTCCCCTCCATATGAATGTGACATGCAAAAGTGAAATTTCTTGTCAATTTATCATCTTAGAAACTATTTATTGTGTGGGCTAGCTCCATTAGGTTCAAAAAATAATACTTATGTAGTTTAACCATTCTTTTTTACAATGTTAGTGTCTTGAAGAAGCATCCATCCAAATTTGTTGGTTGTTGCCTTGCAAATCCAGCAGAAGATGGCACTGGTTTACAGCAACTTGAACATCTGATCTTGGAGGTCTTTTTAGAATTCCGAGACCTTCAATCTTTATTAATTATTAGATGACTCTGTTTAGTAATTACTATATTATTAGATGGGTTATTTTAGAGAAAAATAATGGATCAAAGTTTTATTATAATGGATTTCCCGTCTAGAAAACCTATAAATCGGACTCTAAGGTTGTAACTCATTTATGATTATTATGATAAATTGTTTTGGTATTTACCAACAGGGAGAGCATCTATGATTTACAAATCTAATGATTCTTAAAATCACCCTAAAGACTCTTAAAAGGACTCTGATTCATAATCTTTGTTTAAAATAACCTTTCTAATGAAATACTAAATAGATTTGTCTAATTCCCAAATCCATCTGTAACAAGCATCTTCTAATTGCAACTGGTATTGACCCAAGATATTTTTTCATCATAGGATGGTTATCGCGCTGTTCGCTTTAATCCATACTTATGGCCATCTGGTCAGCAGGTAAATATTGCATAGTTTTTGCTGCTTTTAAAATAGGATAATATATTTAAATTTTGCAAGAATTTTTGTAGATGACAAACAAAATTGGGAAAGCAATGTTCTCAAAAGCAGGAGAGCTTGGAGTGCCAGTAGGCTTCATGTGCATGAAGGTATGCAGGTTTTTCGTACCCCTCAGTGTGAGGACTATAATTTATACGTTGATTGACTATTTACTAATTGTAAATTGCTTTTAGGGTCTTAACTTGCATATATCAGAAATCAAGAAGTTGTGCAGTGAATTTCCGAAAACAGTAGTACTGCTTGATCATTTAGCTTTTTGCAAACCTCCTACGTGAGCAGTTCTGACTCATTTACTTAAGAGTTGGTATAATTGGGTTATATTCTATTATATTCTATCTCTAAAGGGTCATATGGAATAATGCAAAAAAATGGTACAAATGGGTTGAACACGTTAACATGGTTGAATGTGTCATACATAGCACATTATTCATTTATAAAATTTCAGATACGTTGACAAGAATTTATTTATGGTTCGATCCAAGCACCCTATCCAATATGTGTTATTATGTAGGGATGATGAAGAAGCCAAAACCTTCTCAGAGCTCCTTGGGTTATCAAAATTTCCACAGGTACATATGAGGGTTGTTTGGTTTGAGGGAATGGGTTTGATAACCATATGCCAATGAGTTACTATGCATCACAGGGTTCCTTTTAATGGTTTTTCACTGTTAGTATATTTCTTTTTGCTTATAATTTGCTTCTTTTTAATTCAACAGGTTTATGTGAAACTTAGTGCTCTGTTCAGAGTTTCAAGAAAACCATTTCCATATGAAGATTTATCCCCTCTTCTATCCCAAGTAATTTCCAGCTTTGGCGCCAACCGTGTGATGTGGGGAAGGTAATTTCATCCCTATTATCGCATAAAAAGGGTTTATTGCAAAAAATTGGTAGTTACATTCTCCTTTTTCTCATTGTATGTAAGAAAAAAACGTTTGTTTTCCATCATATGCAACATAGTTTTAATTTTTTCCCACCAGTGTATGCTAATAAAGTTATAAAGTAATAAAGCTTCTATAGCAAGTAGAATAGTAACTTTATTGAAAATCAACTGTTGACCTGCTGAAAGTTACTTTCATACAATGGTAGAAAACTGAAATCTTGCTGCATATAATGGGAAAACAAAAACATTTCCTTTTGGTATGCCGCAAGTCAGTGACAAATAGGTGAAAGTAAGTTGTAATTTTTCAACTCTTCATGGTTCATATTTTATAGCATAGTGATTACTAACTTACGATCTTCTTTTCCTCATTGTATGCAATTATAAATAAAAAGCATTTTTCTTCCATGGTATGTAGCATGATCATAATCTTTTAACTATTGTATGTGAATAACCTTTTATAGCATGTAGAATGGTCAAATGACCAACCACCATGTCAGCAGAATCTGCATTTTACCCCGTCTCAAAGAATTGTTAATATTTGACTTCCTACACGGTTCATGTCATGATTCTGTGCATTTGTGCAGTGATTTCCCTTTTGTTGTTGAAGAGTGTGGTTATAAGGAAGCAAAAGAAGCTGTCTCTCTAATTGCTAATCAAGTGCCGATATCATCTTCCGATTTGGAGTGGATCATGGGGAAGACGGCTATGCAACTTTTCAAAGGACAATGGATGAATTCTTGACTTTCAACACTTTATTTGCTTGACAAAACATAAACTTAATCGCTTCCGTTTGTACAGATAATAACTTTCCATGTTATTTTTGGAATAAAATAAATATGAGGTTTCATGCATTAAAAGTTATACTTATGATGACTTGCAACCAATTAGATCAAATCTAAGGCAGCAATCTTTTGTACTACTTGAAACGCAAACCCGAACAAAACATGAAAACAATCAGGTCTTCATATCTAATTTGTTTAATAAAAAGATTGTGCCTGTGTTGGCGCATATAATTAAACAGATCATGTTGACATGTTTAATTAATTAAATCATGTTTCTATAACCTTAATCCAAGAACTCTAGCTCCATGGAAAAATAATAATTATTATTGAAAATTCTAATACTAATTTGATGGGTGGATTTATGTGTATCTAGTTGTTTAAAGTTGTTATAAGATTGTTATGGCTATGTTGATATCTGTTAAGGCTATGTTGATATATGTTAAGAGTTGGTACTTGAGTAAAATAAGATTGCTCTTTTAGCCAAGTTAAAAGGAGTATAAACAGCTGTACTTGTAAAAAGTTAAAATTTTTTTTGTCTTTCGAACAATAGTGATAAGAGTCAAAGTTGGAAGAAAACCCAAGTCAGGTTGTTTTGAGTTGTGCTTGATCTAATTATTTTCCCACAATAGGGCTCACTTATTTTCAAGTTAACTACATATTGAATATTGAAAAAGAAAGGTTTGTACAAAGCTTTACAATCAACCTCTATGCAAACCTAACCTCACCACTCCCAACATCACAAAACTTCGGATGCAAAATGAGGGCCTAAAAAAACTCTATAAAAAAAGGCTTTGCACAAAACATTGCACTCCATACAACCTAATAAAATAAAACAACAAATGAAGTATAACAAGAAAAGTGGTTGACTCCGGTCGAGTTGGGTCAGGCTAATCCTCTATACGTTGAATCTCACCCATCATTATTCGGTTGCTGGTAACCTTAAACCCTAGAAGAGCGGGATCGATTTGCCTACCTTTTTTACCTTTCTTTTTTCCAGTTTTACCCCCTTGTCCATCCCCACTTTCTACAGCCACCGCATTATTGTCTGCCTTCTTGGCATTGCTTTTAAGCATGTCACTAAAAGATGCTGCTTCTGACACGTCAGCATCACTACAAGATGACGTTCTCCTAAAACGAACATCTTTCTTGGCAGCAGTCGCATTCTCAGTCGCTTGATTTGCTACATTGCCAACTGCTTCCCGTCTCCCGCCTAATAATCATATTAAAGATTTAAGAGAACAGAAAGACTTACAAAATGGCTGATTTTCTGATATGTTCTTATGCAATAAAAACATATAAGTTTTAGACATTTGACACATATACCTTCAGGAGAGATGATGGTAGGGATACTCCTCCCTCTGACATCTGAGTTTGATGCCAGCTCAGATAATCCTTCGTGTGATGAGGCTGCCCGTGCAACTGGAGGCCGTTTCAGCAAAATATTTTCAGGCCTTTTGGATGTAGCTGCCACCCTGCATCACAAAGCAAATGCTAAAAAAATCAAATTCTTAAGGTTTATGCATTGAGTTATTACAATAACTTTAGATACATCTCAGGTAAATAAAAAACAAGTTTCAAGATTAAATAGCACAGCCACAATGTCACAGGGTATATTATCCATAAACAATAGCAATAACACAGAAGGTGCTAGTAAGTTGGACTTGTGTCAGGTTCAGGTTGGAGTGTGTGGGTTAAAAACAATAACGAGGAGCTTGCGGTAAAATAAACGTGCACTCACCATACATGGCTAGTACTATATCATGTGAACTTAATATTAAGAGCATAGAGTTAAAAGCAACCAAAGGAGAGCAAGTTTGGGATTTTCGAAGAAGTGAATAAATTTATAGATTTAGTATATAACTTTGTAATTGTAAAATTAAATCAGTAGGTGGGTTGGTCATGCACCCTGAACCCCACCCACTTATTGTCCAAACTAGTCATGTTGACTTGTTTATGAGACAAACCTATTTATGCTTGTACATGCCATGTTGGGAATTTCGTGCCTTTAGTAAAATTCATTGCCAAGCATGTCTATGAAATGACTTTATACAACAAGAAGTTACAATCGCTTAATGTATGCTTGTGTTTCAAAATTTTTTAGCTTTTTAGTTTACAAGCTAAGTATTATAAGTGGTTCCCCTTACCGATCTTTAACGTCTGCTGAAAAAGCATCAGTAGGTCCCATGCTGTCAATGTATAAGTCTGCATTCCCAACTGAAACCATGTTAGACATCTTAATTAATATTGAGAGATAAAGCTGCCACAAAATAAAAGCAATATATAGAAATTACCACCAATTCCATGCGAGTTATGCCTGCCAATTGCATTAATTGGCATCATATTGTGGTCTACAGCAGTACCACCACCCTGATGAGTCATCATACCTTCTTGAGTTTCTGCACTAGGATCCTTCAATATATGCAATGGGCCTGAGCTCTCTTCATTGCCTTTAAAGCCCAATATTGTGTCATCAATCGGTGCCCCAGCATTCGAGCCATAAGATCCAGCGCCAAATGGGTGATGGTTCAGCCCGCTATTTATATCTAATGGTTCAATGGATTGATTGGATGGTTTCTGGTGTAGTAGTTCCATAAGCAGTCTTTTTGAAGTGTCATCACTGGTCCCACCAGACATCCATTGACTTTGTTCTTCTGAGCTCCTTCTTGCTTCCATTTCGCGTTTCTGTATTTCATTATTAATATGTAATTGTTGAATCCTTGATTCCATCCACTCATTTGATATTTGTCCTTCCATCATATCCAAATGTGAGGAACGGAAATTATTAGGGGTTAAAGAATTGTTAGATTGATGAGAATGAAGAGTTGAAGGAAATCGGCCTACAACATCAAGATTCATTCCTGGACCGCCACCTGGCATTGATAATGACCGTTCGTATGGTACTGAGTTCGGATCGTAAAGCCCATGTTGAATGCGTTCCTGCATCGAAAGGTTCCTTTCCTGCATTGAGAGGTTCCGTTCAAGATGACTCAAATCTGAAGGACCAAGACCAGGTGAGTTAACTCGGTGAAACCAGTCAGAACCGAGTTGTCTCTCTTCCTCCATTTCAACCCTCTGCCTCAACCCCAACTGTCTCAACTGCTCACGTTGAAGCAACTGTTGTTCTAAAGATGACACATGTCCATGTTTAGCACGCATCATCATCTCCATGAGATCATTCGTGTGCCCTTGATGGCCATAATTTGCTTGAATCAAATGCTCACGTTGTTGCATTTCACTTAAAATTTGCTGCTTCAAAAGCATTTGATCGAGCATGTTATGGGGTCTCACAGCATCTGTGCGTGACCTCTGATTTTGTACTAATTGTTCAAGCAGCATCTGCTGTCTAGATTGCTGCTCTTTCAGTAACATCTGCTGTTGAAGCTGAAGCTGCCTCTGTTGCTGTTGTTGTTGCTGTTGCAACTGAAGTGCTAAAAAGTGATCAAGATCTTGACTGGTCAACCGCTCATTCAAGTGGGAGGAAGAAGATAACAGATTATGCTGTTGAAGTAACTGTTGTTGGATGTGTTGAGACCTAAGTTTCTCTGCTAAACCAAAGTGATTAGCTTCTTGATTCATGTTGGATGCTGACATGGCATCTTGATATAAGTTACTTTCAGAAAGTGTATTCCTTCTATAATCAGCTACACCACCAACAGCGTTCATATGTTGCTGTTGAATGCCACCAGTAAACGGTATTTTTGATGGCTGTTCTTTCCTTAAACTTGACCCTTCAAGTTCAGACCACAATAGCCCGAACGGGTGCATCTTATTATCATTCTGGCTTGGTGCACCAGGTTCAGTTAAGTCGGAAGGAACCGCGTGTTTCACATAACTTTCAGGCTTTCCAGGGAACACAATTTCTGAAAGGAAAGAAAAATAATGAAAACAACAAAATATTAAGTATTCTAATACAAGACTAACTTATAAAAAGATTAATAGAAAGGTATTTTGTTTAACCTTCATCATGGAAGCCTTGGCCCTCAGAATATGATTTCGTACTTAAACCATTATTACCAGCTAACTGCCAACGAGGATCTTCGGTTAAAACACCCATTTCAGAAACAGAAGCAGGCACCACCATGTTAGCATCAGTGGTGTAGCTATGTGTAGCTTTTAGGTGCGGCATAACATCTCCTAATTCCTCAAAGGGAGTTCCATCAGGTGCGTCTACCACACGAACAGGTAATTCTACCCCAAAAAATCCTTGTTCAAACCAAGAAATGATGTCAACCCCAAGAAATGGGCCCTGAATCTCACCTTGGGGGTCACAATAAAACAAACTTAACTCCTCAGGCGGAATACCACTAGCCAAATGTTTATTTATACTACCAGTTACGGGCTGCTGCATATTTCCAGCCCAATATTGCTCAGAAGATGATGACATGGCAAAGAGCGAGTTTGATTCATTAGAAAGCTCGGTATTGATGACATCATCAAACAGCTGATGCTTCACATAAGCTGAATCAGCAACTTTAGAATTAGAAGCACCATCAGGATTGTTGAGTATGATTCCACTCTTTGACCTTGGTATTTGCCCTTCATATGATTCTATTTCTGAAACTCTTTGCTCCCCTAAAACAAAGTACAAAATTGTTCTATTATGATCTGCTAACAAATGTTACGTTAGTGAGAATACATGCATATAGGAATCTGTAACTCACCATCTGTCAAGTTAGTTTTCGGAGCACTAAAAAGTATAGTACTCTCAGCTTCTGTTTGATTAATCAATTTCTTTGGATCAACCAATTCCTCCACTGCTGAGAGATCACCATCTTTTCCCGCATCTTAATATAACAAAAAATTAAAATTTTAAGAAACAAAAAAATGAATCTTAAAAACAAAAGGTATTTTCATCAAGATTAACATTTATATACCTGCAATATTATCAGGTGAACCAGCCTTTGGAAATGAATTGTATGACACCTCACTACTGGTTATGTTTCCCTTCCATATATCAGAAAGAATAGCCTGTGGCAAAATACATTAACTAATTAAATCTGGGTAACAATAATTACATAGCAGATATAATTGTGAGGAATTGAGGATACTTTAGCATACCTCCTCATCTTTATCAGGTGAAACAAAAGCAAGTGGTTCGACAGCAGTTACTTCTGTTATAGAAGATACTTGCATGATTTTGTCAGGCATGCCAGAAAAAGATGGGTCAAGTTTCTGTGTACGATATATATCAAGAAGTTTTCCCCTGGGATAAAAAAACTTGCCAGCTGAAAAAACAGCCTTTCCAGGAACACTATCATTGTTTTCTGTAGACCCTGCAGATGAAGGCCTTGCAATTGTTCCACTAGACCTGCCACGGCCAACAGTGAAACCTGTGGTAGGACCATCAGCACGTCCTTTCTCCACCCCGAACCCCGGAGCAGCCCGGAAAGCACCTGGTCCAGTAGAATTTGCCTCCATCCTGTGACGTGGCCTCCATTTATCACGGGAGTCAGGATCACGCTCAGTTGTCAATCTTGTGGTACTTGAATGTGTTTGAGTTTCACCATGATTATCTTCCTTTTCAAAGTCTGTCTTCTTTTCAGGACGAGCTTCCTTTTCTTTTTCATCTGGACCCCACCTACTAGACCATTTACTATCACGCCGGGTTTCATGACTGGGATTACGGCTACCAGCATCATGCCACCTCTCAGAGGGAGGCAGAGCTCTAGTATCAGCGGTGTCCCTACCGCCATCAACACGGCGGTTTTCAGTTTTCCGGCGGTCCCTTCTACCAAGCAAGCCTGTTTCTCTTTCTTCTTCCCGCCACCGGCGTGAACTTTCAGTTTCATTTGCAACTTTTCTCCAGTCTTTTTTGTCATCAGTAACATCTGGACGCCAGTCCTTCACATTGGAATCAGCAGAAAGTCCAAGAGAGAGAGAACTTGGTGCACGCATTTCCTGGGACCACATGAAGAAAGAAAATACCTTTCAGAACATCTGATTCTTTTAACAGAAAAACCATGTGTATAAGAGATATACCATCTATCTATGATGCTACGTTTCAAAATATTGAAAGGAAGCTCCCAACTATTATCCAATAACTTACCATCTTACTCTCATTTGGTTTAGCATAAAGCCACTGAGGAGACAAAGGGATGCTGCTGTCCAGACCTGCATGATCTTTATCAAATCAGAGAAAGCACGAAAGTCATATGAGCTCAGAGAAAATAATTAAAAATATGGCAGTAGAGAAAGGAAAAAGCCACCTCCAAACCACTACTATATTTTAACACTACAACCATGTACGAAACCCACCTTTAGAATCATCTAGCAAACCCAGCATCTTATCCTCATCATTCCCACCTGCAGCTTCCACTGTCACGAATGATCAAACCATTGCATGTCAAGTAAAAATGATGACCAGGTGAGCAGTTATTTTGTAATGGATGAACAAATACAAGAGAGCTATATTAAATTTCATAAATATTGGCTAATTAATAAAAATACAGGATTAAGAAAAGCAAACTTGCACTATATAACATGCTTATAGAGTATAGACCCTTTTAATCCATAGTGGAGTCCCTTATAATTTCTCTTTACCTGTCCCGGTAACTTATAAATGCTTCAGTACTAAAATAAGGTTAGAAAAAGAAAAAAAAATATTCTGAGGTTCTGAATCACGCAATTTTAACTAGCGTTAATGCAGCTAAAGATCAAATCCATGAAGCAGTAACACGTTTAAGCTCTAAAAAAACAAAGTTTAGATCTAATAAGTAGATCAAAAGCAGTACTAAGATAAAACCAAAGCACACAAAGCACGAATAAATCATTTTCCAATCAATGTAGCTGAACTTGAACTAAACCACATCTGCTATACCAAAACATCGTATCTGACGAACATCAACAGCCCAATTAACCATGCAGCAAAGCACAAACGAGCTAAAACTCCACACAGATTCACAAACCACCTTATCCACGAACCAAAACCAAAAGTCAACAAACAAATCCACAACAAGCACAAATCAATCCAACACCAGCCTACAGTCAAACAAAAGTAAACACACACAGTCCAAAACCACACACGAACAAACTCAACTCCGATTTCAAGTAACGCGAGCCGCGAACCACACATCGTATTGCAGATCAGTAAACCCTAACCTAACACGAATCAGAAACAAACAACCGAACTGAAAATCAAAAACGAAGAGAAGAAAAGGCGATTGAACAATTAACAATACCTTTAGGAGTCCATGAATTGTCAGCGAGTTTGGAGGAGATGAGATCGCCGGAGAGATCAAGCTTGCCGTCGGCCATCGGAAGTTTTCCAGGAGAAAAGATCCGACGAGAGATTGAGATTCAGAGATTGAGAGATTGATGAGATTTGAATGAAAGGGAATCAGTAGAGAGATTTGATTATTAGGGCTTGAAAACTGTAATCGAAAGGGGTTCGTATGAGGGTAAGCAGAGAGAGAAATAGAGAGATGAAGGGTTTGTTTGGGTGGTAGTGAGAGGACCCAATCAACACAATCAAGGGATTATATTTTGTACGTTGCGTTGCGTTGCGTTACGAGAGGTCACGTAAGTACGTAACAGAGCTAATTAGCCCTGATCGGACCCAAATAGTCAATCATACTCGTGATAGTGGACTTGGGTAAAGTCATAGGAGTGTAAATCGTAAACACGACCGACTTAGTTTAAGCGCGTCTGGCTCGAGCTCTATATCTAAAACTTAGGTTTGGCTTTTTGCTTGTTATTAAATTGCCAAATTTGATTCGTATATTGTTTATTAAGTTAAATGTTTGGTTTTATAAATGTACCATGTTTAGGCAAATTTGATTTTACTAAACCTAAATGTGAAATAGCGAATGCTTATAATTCATATTGACAGTTTGATTAATTACACATCTAACGTTCGCTTTTGGGTTAAGGGGGAATCTCAATAGTATAAGTTTCGTAAGTTTACACCCAATTTCGTTTGTGTGTTTCATTGTTGTGTATATTGTAAGCGAAATTGAATGGAAATCGGGTGTAATTGAGAATGACTATGTTGTCGTTGTTGTCGTTCACAGCAGAAGTGAAAGATTGAAGTGTCATTTGTTAAAATATAAATATGGATTATTAATAATTGATGGATAATAGTTTTGATTAAAAAGATCTAATTTGTCTTATTTTTATATATATTTATATTTGTATCTTTTATGTATCAAAAATATTTTAGTATATTATCTGTTTTTTATCATAATTTTATATATTAACATTTATTTTGTAATTATATAAAAAAAAGGTTATTATTCTATAAATAATAGGTCCGGTTAAGCTCACAAGCTTACACGAATTCAATATGTAAAGTTCACGCTCGCGGTCATTTAAGCTTGGTTGTTTCGCGTTTTAAGTAAACCAAACTAGAGGAGCTCACGAATTATAAAGCTCGTTTTATACCCCACGTGATTTGTATGACCACCCAGGTTACTTCACATACCATGAGACTAATGAACCAAGTAATAAGCTAATAGGACCAATTGATAGGTTTAGTTGTTGCACAAATGAGCCAAGTAATCAATCTTATTACCACGTCGTATTTTTTACTACATGGAGCGAGTAACACATAGAATTATATGTAGGTGTTTGTTTTATATATTTCTTGTTTTTTTTTTTAATTAAGGTGGCACCATTAGTCATCTTCTACGTCCTATGGTCAGTTTAACATACATCACCCTTAATCCATCTTTTAATACAAGATCCACCTTCTCGAGGGACCAAACCAGGGTCGTGCCATTGGTGTGTCATCCACGTTTGACTTAGGTCGTAGCTCTGTTACTATTTAGCCTTGTTGTCATTTTAAAAGACTAATTTTTTATCTCACTTTCCCTACATATAAGCTAATTTGAGTTTTCTTTCTAAAACCAACTCGTAATAAAAGGAGTAACACATATGTTTATATTTACTTTCCTGTAGGATGTGAGATTAGATTTGCACCCAACATGTGCATCTCACAACCATTTACAAATACACTAATTGTGAAAACTAATTGAATTAAGATGAGGATTTTCAAGAAGGCTATCTAAACATCATCGATATTAAATTAAAGGATGCAAGAGGAAGAAAAACAATTTTTAAAGACGATGATGATATATTAAAATACCAGAAACTAGTAAAGACAACATAGAAACAAAAAATAGGGGTAATTCATGTCAATATGCTATATATAATTGTTTTTCATAAACATGGATTAATTATGTGACCATAAATTGGACTTTTGTTTTATACTTGCACATTTGAAGTTCCATCAAAAGTGTGGATATTGTTAAAGCATGAAGGTGTCCGAGGACAACAAATATGGTAAATAGAGCATTCATGCACCTAATCATAGAGTTGAGGCTAATAAACTCATATTGAAAAGATATATTATAAAACATGTAATGTGATTTGGGACAATACATATATGTTAGTTTGTTAATTGAATATTCTCTTTAGTAAAATACTAATAATCTAATGGAAAGTAAAGTTAATTCTCTCTCTTTGGTGATGCTGGCATGTCACGAAGAAAGAAACAACGGTATGACATTTATTGTTCCATTACCGCATTTACTTAAAGTAACTATGATGTAATATTATCTTACACAAAAGCCAATTGTATGTTCATCCTTAAACCACTTGTAAGTTCATATTCATCAATTTGTCTTTCAAACATAGGGTAACTAATCATATAGTTGAGGATAATAAACACATAAGAAAAAGATATATCGTAAAACATGTAATGAGATTTGGGACAATACATATGTGTTAGTTTGTTGGTAAATGTTCTCTTTAGTAAAATACTAATAATCTAATGGAAAGTAAACTTAATTCTCTTCCTTTGGTGAGGACCGCATGTCACAAAGATGATAATGGTATGACATTTATTATTCTCAATACCGCATCTATTTAAAGTAACCATGATGTAATATACCATTTTATGCGAAAACCAATTGTATGTTATTCCTTAAACCACTTGTGAGTTAATATTCACTTATTTGACTTTTAAATATAGGATAACTAATCATACAATTGAGGTTAATAAACATATAACTAAAAGATATATCATAAAACATGTAATGAGATGCGAGACAATGTGTATGATAGATTATATCACTGGTTTGCACTTGAACACTTTGATGATTCTCATTACCAAGCCTCAATGGCTATAAATACATAAACAAGAA
>BJCN01191653.1:0-13557 GCA_018326445.1 Flaveria brownii
CTGTATCGTTCTCCTCTTCACGTGACCGAATCATCTTAATCTTCCTTCTCGTATTTTACCCGTGATACAAGCCACCTGTAGCCGCTGTCGAAACACGTCATTCCTTATCCGATCCAGTCTTGTTTGTCCACACATCCACCTCAGCATTCGCATTTCCGCGATCTCTATTTGTCTCATGCGATTTAATAAACCAAATAAATAAACAAATACAATCCTAGTTTAATACAAATTCCACCAAACATTTAATAAAACTAATATTTATACTTATCAAGATTAAAACCTTCATCCTTTACTTCTGTTCCCCAATAAGACATACATTTCTATCTTTAGCCCCCAAAAAGATACTGATGATCTACTTTTGTGGTCAGCAAGGGCAATGTTGTAAACTTCAACACTCCTTGGTAGATTTTCTTACTAAGGTAACACTGATCACAAAACTCTTGTTTTCTACATTCCAATTGAGCTTAAAGAACTTAAATTAACACCAAAATAACTTGCAAATTGGGATAAACTGTTACCATTAACAGTTGATTCAACATTAAAACTATAAATGGTACCAAATAAACACACATACTCCATACCAAAAACTGCAATTCTAGCTAACAAAGATTCAAATAAACAGAGTAAATTGATTATATTACCATATTGAGTGCTGCTGCCACTAATGGAGCTCTCAACTTCAGCCCTTGAAGAAATGCACCTTCCAAACAACCTAAACTTAATCCAACACCCTGCATCTTCACCATCATCATCTTCTTTCTTCTTGCTCTCCTTCAATTTACCCACATTCAAAACCCTAGTTCCAACAGATTCAATACCCACCCCCATTTCCCCCAAAACCCTAAATCCCAATTTCCAACTACAAACACTTTCCACACACCCCTAATTCAAACACTCCCATTTCACCAACCTTCAAAAGCATCAACCTTTTACATAATCATCAACTGGTGTATACAACGGTGAAAACACAAAAGAACAGAGACCCAGATCAGGAATCGGGTCGGTGATTCGAAATGGGTGGAGCATCGATGGACCCAGATCATAAAATGGCATGCAATGGCAAAATGTGGAGTGATTGATTCATGTTATGAACCCTCATTTTGGGAATGTGGTGAGGATATTGTCACACACAATGGGTTGTTGAAAGAGACAGAGGTAAAATGAAGATGAGTGAGACGTATAGATACAACATGTAGATATAGATGTAGAATATGTGGTAAAGAAAAGTGTTTTCTCATGAAAAGAGGAATGACAGGGGCAGTTTTCGAAGCAAGAAAAAGAAATCGAGGGACGAAAAGTAGTGTTTCGTATGGATAATTGTTCTTTTTTTAATTTAAAGTTTAAATTATTATTATTTTAAAGGAGATGTGTCATATGTACACTCTTTTTCGAATATTAAATTTTAGTTTAATTAAATTCATCTATTTGTTTTTCTGTTCAAATCACACCCTTCACTATCTCATAATAAAACTTACGACTAGAGAAATTCTCTGATTCGACCCAAAAGTTTACTAAACAATCATCAAAATTATATTAGAATTGTATAATACTTTATCTGATGATAATTGATTTTTCAGATAAAAGATAACTTAAAACTTTTAATATTGTTCTGGTGTTGTGAAATAAGTTTATATCAAGTTTAAAAAAATTTAAAATTAAATGAGATATGCTAGATTACTATTTAGAAATTAACTTTTCAAGTTTAACTTGAAATATAAATAAGTTTTGAATAAAAATATTCGTAAAATAACAAGGAAATTTCATCGTGTGTCGTTTCAGTCGACATGAAAAATCATAATTACTAAATAGTAAGAAAGTTTATATATATATATATATATATATATCATTTAAATCATTTAATGTAAAAAATAACATTTATAAAGCATTATACATGATTTAAACAATACCGAAATTTAAGTGATTTTTTATTGTTAGAAAAATATGCATGACTTTATTGCTTTATGATTTTAGCCCTCAAAATTAATATTAGATAACCTGTAATACAATATTAGATAACTGTAATACAACTATCGGATTTAATATTTTTCTAACTAAAATCCTAAAATTTATAATAAATTTACCTGTAATACAATATTAGATAACTGTAATACAACTATCGGATTTAATATTTTTCTAACTAAAAGCCTAAAATTTATAATATTTCCTAAATTTTTCAGTAGAGCACTCGCATTTGAACCCCTATCCTCATCCTTATCTTTAAAATGTAAGAAAATATACATGATATTGTTTTATTTCTCCTCCAACTCCATCCTTAAACTTTAAGAAAAAGAAATAATGATTTCATAAATATAAAGATTTACTATTCAATCTTTATTTATATTCCTCATGTTATTTTGTAGTGTGTGAGTGAAAAAGAGAAAAAAATTATAAATTTTAAAATAAAAAAAAATATTATTAAATTAAATTAACATAAATATGAAGAATGATATGTGAGAGTTAGTTTAAAATTCAATCAATTTTTAGAGACAATTTTTTTCTTAATTTTTTAACTAAGTTATAAGAATATGAATGAAAAAACTATTGTAAATACTCTAAATGTAAACATGTAAGTTACTCTAATATGCTAGTCACAATCTAACTTTGAACACGGATCCAAAGGTCAGTACGATCTAATTATCCACAACCCTATTTACAAGTACAAGTCCTAAACATTGTAGTTGTTTACATACACTTTTTAGATATACATCAGAAGTATTTAATATTTTCTACAAGTAATAGGTTACATATTATTCACTTAAGTAACATATATTCCCGAATCAATAATTACAGCAGTTTAACTTATTTAATCTTTATTCCCCACAAATTAAATCTAACTCATGTTACTTCTTATCAATGACCACAACAAGGTTAATATAATCATATAACTTTAAGTTATCTCCATCATCAATACACACCTACTACGAGTTCAAAATATAACCAAATTTAATTAGTATTTGTAAACATTCATAATCCAAGTAGGTTAAACAAACATAAAGAAACATGTTAGGTGGTGCATTAGTGGTGTATACAATGGCCGACGATAGTATATAGTCTTATACCTTCGTGTGAGAGGGTGAGAGAAAGAAAGAGAGAGAGAGAGAGAGAGAAAGAGATAGAGTGTGTTTGTGTGTGTTCATAATGAGAAGATTTTAATCTTCTTTAGAAAGAGAGAGAGTGAGAGAGAAAGAGATAGTGTGTTTGTGTGTGTGTGTGTGTGAAGACAATGGTGGTGGATACATTGGCTGATAGTGGTGTTGTTGTATGTGGTGGATTGGATGGGGTATCAAACAGTTACAATGACCATAAAGGTGTGGGTGGGGTTTTGAAACTGTCGCCATCAGCAAGTGTGGGTATGGGTAGCGTTTCGTATAGTAATAGAGACCATGAATGATGTTTAGTGATGATCAATGGTGACGGATGTTGTTTAGTGGTGGTTGTGGGAAGTTGCAAGTGGTGGGCGCTTGAATAAAAAAGAAAAGAGTAAACATGAGAAACTAAGAAAATAGGATTAAAGCGTTTGATTTAACATCAAATACACTAATGAAATCACTAACACAAGATCTATCAGTAAACAAGATTTTTATTATTATTATGGTTTATGTTGTTGTTACTACTAAAACTAAAATTTAAAAAGTCATTAATACTTTCATCTATAATTATTAGTGATTACAAAAGGATTACTAATAGTTATGGTATTAGGTCTTAATGGGCCTTGATGACTTGGTATCGGTTAGTGAGACTCACAATAGGACTTGTAATATGCTAGCGTCTTGGTTTTGGTTACAAAACTTATACTAGGCCCATAACAAATCATTTTAGTCTTTAGTTACATAATTAGACTAACAAGTCATTTTCTTATAAAAGACATGTGTATATACTAATGGGTATTGTATTTTGTTAACGAGTTGCTTAGGTTACATGAAGTTAAATGGTAACGACAAGTTATGTGGAGTTAAATGACATGTGTATCAAATGATACACTGATTGGCCTTGTAATATGTTAGAAGTTGATTTTGGTTACACAACAATTTTATGTTATAACCAATTATTTTCGTATTATATTACATTTCCAGATATTATACACACAATACATATATGTTTACAGTACCTTGATTTTGAAGTTACAAACATAATAATTAAGGGGATGGCCTCTAACGCTATATAATTAGAAGTCTCGTCACCACCCATGTGAATTTTAAGAAGACTTAATTTATAGACCACCATTAATGTTAAACATAGGTGGTCTACATGCATTAATTATGACAGCACAAACAAAGAGGCAAATTCCTAGACCACCATGTATCTTCGCATCGCATACAACCGATTGGTTTTAAAATCCTTACGAACCCCCCAAACCATCAGTCTACCGCCCAACTATGCCCCCGTTTCAAAAACCACCTCAATTTTCTTACTACACTAACATCACAAACCTTTTTCAAAACGCACCTCAAACAAACAAACAAACAAACCCAGTATGTCCCACTCAAGAGCAGGGTCTGGGAAGGGTAGGTGTAGGCGAGTCTTTCCTCTATCTTGTTAGGTAGAGAGACCGCTTCCAAAGAGACCCCCGACTCGATAGCAAAAGCCATACATCATACAATAAATCATACAACACATAACATACAATACGTACAAAAAGAAGAAACCAAAGTAAATGAAGAAGAAGAAAATGAATCGTTCGATCGAATGTTTATTAATGAATAATTTATATTGTAATTTATTTGTATTAACGAAGTAATATTTTTATTAAAAAAATGATGTGGTGTAGTGTGATGTGATCCCCCCTCCCCGCTCAATTGGTGTGGTGTGGTGTGATGTGTCATGTTTTGATTGGTGGGTGTGTGGTGTAGTGTAGTAGGTGTGGTATGGACACCCCACCACCCTTATGACATTAATTTCAACATTTTAGTTACCACCAAATAAGCAAAGAGACATTAACTTAGAAAGTCTGACACGGGGATGAAGAAATTCAAGTCTAGTTACTACATATACAAACATGTTGTCACTTGTCACTTATGTGCATGGTGCGGTAAGACCAGTTTACAAGATGACGTTATGTGTACCAAAAACTCACATGTTCAAAACTCACATGTCATCTCCTCATTTGCATGCATAATGCTTTAAATATGCTAAAGAAAGGGTTTGTAACCGTCACATTTTTTCTCTCTCACTACTTTGATTATCTTTTATGTATTATATACATGCATTATCGATTCTTCCCTTTCTCAACATATTATTTGCTATGAAGTAAAGGTGCACACGTACACATATATGATACAATATAAGTTTATACAAAAATACAATACCAAATACGAATTAAATAATCAAACTTTGAATAATTGAAGCTTCAGCGCTATGAGAGTCGACGGTGGACAACAACTGTGACAATCGATCGCTAAGATCATCAACCTCCCTATGCAAGCTTCTCACGTAATTGCAAGTCTCTAGCAGCACTTTTGAGGCAGATGCCTGCACACAAAATTTCATTTCTAATAAGATTATTTATTTTAAGAACCATCAAAATGTTATATTATCATCAAAGTACATGAATCATGAATATTGCAGTGTGCTTTAGTCTTCTTCTTCACTTCATGTGATTTTTAGGTATTCACATTAGTATAATTAAATAAAAAGAGAAAGTTATACAGATGGATCATGCGGTTTTTATTTTCTCAACTTATTATTATATTCTAAGTGAACGTACAAAATATGTTGACTTGAAAATAGACCCCTTATTTACAGGTTAGGATCCATTATGGCATTCACATTATTATAAACTAAACAGAAAGACATACAAAAATGCATTATGTAGTGTTACTGTTCGCAACTTATTATTAGTTCATGCATAGAGGAAGAGGTGTTTTGTAATTTCAGAAATAATAATATACAAAAAACCACATGATATGGTTGCACGCAATGCCTTGAATGTGATACATAATCGTTTTCTTTCTCCCGTTATTTTGATAATCTTTTATATACTGTTTGTATTATATGGTTCTCATAATTCTTAATGTATTACTGGTTTCGAATAGTACACGCCAACAATCCTTGCTAGGTTTTTTTTCTATTTATCCAATAAACATAATAAGATGAATTTCATTATGTACACTAAATAATTTTACGTATCAAACATTAATGTGATAAGAAACCAAGATTAGTAGTTTTCGTTTAAATGGTTGACAAAGTTTACATGTCGTCATTGAAAATTTCTTGTCCTTGATATAGTTTGATGAGTTTTTGAAGTCAAATAACCGTTACAATGTAAATCATTAACAAATGTCTTCCAACTCAACTTGGTTAATCCAATAATTCTTACCTTGTTTGAACGACGATTTTGAATCTCAGGAAGAAGTTGTTGCAACTTCGAAAGTAGTTGCATGATCTGATCATCAGTGATCCTCATTGATGGTTGCCTTGATCTTCTGCTTGACATTACAATCGAATTGTGTTGTTACAACTATGTGTTTGTTGGGTGAGAAAGAATGTGTAAATGAGTATGGCATAATGGAGTGTATATATATAGATATTTTTTTAATTCAAAAAGTTTTAACTCAATATCAACAAACTCGGTAATGCAATTAAGAACACACTGATGTGTGTGAAGCATGGCCAACAATGTTGAATGTGAAGAAGACAAAACTTAAAGAAAAGAGTTAATTACATGAAAGGTACCTGAGTTTAGTCCTAATTTCACATTGAGTCTTTATGTTTGAAAAACTACAATGTCAGTTCAAATATTTGAAAAAACGTAACACAAATGGTCCATGTGATATGAGAGGTTGTTTTATATATGTACTAGTTTTGCTTTCATATATCACCATAAAACGTATGTAATACATTTTTGCTTTATTTAAAGTTGTTTTATGCTTAAATCCTTCTTTAGCATTTCCATTGGTGTGAAGGGTTCGTGTACGGTTTTGTTAGGTTTCAATGGTTGTTGAAATAAGTTATGACAGTGGTTGGTTATGGTGAAGGGGTTGTTCTTGGTGCTTATGATAGTACATGTGAGACATAGTCATTTATTGTGGTTTAATATATTGTTAAAAGTTATTAAAGATAGATGGTTTTATTACCGGAGAAATTGACAGGTAGGAAAATGTTATCCAAGAAGTTGATCGGAAAATTGAGTTGGATGATTGTTGTTGGACCAATGATCTTTATTTTAAGTGGTTAAGTTGATACACTCAAGGTCTCATACAAATATGTGAAGATATTGGTTTCAAATCTTACATGTGATGAAAATAAAAAAGCTTTCCAGACGGGCCAGGAGGTTCTCTCACCTATATGAGTTTCCATCTGAGGGTGGTATCATGTTGCATACTTAAAAGTAATAAATATGACGGGGTGGCCTAGTGACCCGTCAGTGATCCAATTAGTTGTTAAAAAAAAGATGGATTTTTTTGGACCACGAGTTATGTTTGCTAATTGGATTTTAATAGTCGGACATATGAGACTTTAGTGGATGATAATTCATACTAACAATTTGACCAATGACACTTCTAACTTTTATTTTTATTTTTTTACCAAAGGCAATCCAATCGGCGTAGTCTTCACATATTTACACGTTTCTAATCCCGTTCATGCACAATGATGATTTGAAATGATATGGGAAAACGTACAAGTGAAATTAACTGAAAATTAAAGGTAAATCAAGTGTAAATATATGATGATTATAATACTCGAACCACACTTGATAACAAAAGCAAAAGGTGGTTGTATTGTAGGTCAAACAATTAGTATGTATTGTTATTGGATAATCAAAGAATTATAATGTAACACTACTGAAATCTGAACCCAAGGCATCCGCGAGACAACGAGGGTTCAAAGGCGGCACCCCTTGAAAGCGCGGTCCAAGGGGCGGGAGTGGGGTCCAAGGGACAACACCCCTGCCTTGGGTTGGGCTAAGCAAATATAGGAAATTAGGGTCGATGCGGGCCACATCAGAAAGTGAATGCAAGATACATCGACCTGGCTAAGGAAACCATATGAAGATGACATGTGGATGCTGACTAATGGACATGTGTCGGAGTTGTGGATACCGATGCAAACCGCATTGGCTTTCGATGCAAGCCACATAGCCGTAAAAGGGCTCGAGGCAATGCATGCGTGACACATGTCACACATGCAGGGCGCATCGACTAGCCGACTTTTAGGTTCCTGACTTTTTAAAAAATTATCATCATCATTCATATTCGTTAACTTAGTTAATTATGCTTTGTTAAGTTAGGGATTTAAGTCATTATACAAATGAAAACTTAAATTAAACTATTTGCATAATAACTTAAACTAGTATTAAGCCTCGCGGTGTTACGGTGGGAGTGTAAAACCATGCAAAGTAGCAACAATGTCATGTCACCCTCAGCGACCACCAATTCCGAAAAAGCTCGTATTATAAACTAAATAAATAAAAATCGAATGGAAAATAGACGTAAAAACATAAAATATTAAACATAATATTTAAGTGGATCTAGTATCCGCACATTACTGCGAGGTCATTAAATAAAAAAAAGGCATAACACAATGATGAATCATACATAATACGATGTGTTAACTCTTAAAATTTATACCGAA
Source organism: Flaveria brownii (assembly GCA_018326445.1). Classification (NCBI taxonomy): domain Eukaryota; kingdom Viridiplantae; phylum Streptophyta; class Magnoliopsida; order Asterales; family Asteraceae; genus Flaveria; species Flaveria brownii. Next base: position 8,572 of record BJCN01191653.1, read on the forward strand.
ATTTAAAAAGAAAAAATTATAAAATATGAAATGTATAAAGGACGAAAGTTGAAAGTAACAAAAATTAAGAGGTAGATTGTAAAAGATGCAAAAGTATTAGATTTAAAATAAAAAATTAAAAAAAACAAATAATATGTATAATCATTAAAGCTAACGGTACAACAATCAATGTATTGTGAAGTTGATAATTAATATATATATTAAATGACTCAAACTTAAAAAAATACAATTAGTTAATAACGAAAATGGATGGAAATGATAACGACCCATAAGAAAAATAAAAGAAATTCTTTTAATAACAATTAACTTTAAATATAATTTGACATAATTAGAAAAAAAATACCCAAGAAATAGTTAAAATAATAATAATAATAAACAAAGTTACTATAGCTTAGGTGGTGTTGTCGGTTTATTAAGAAACAGAAGATGGGGTCGACGGATGGTGGTGATATACCAACACAGGGCACAAAGCACATGGCAAATGTTTTTTATAAATGTTTGAAAGAGAAGATTAATAGAAAAAAGCATTAAAAAGGAGTATTTTGATTAGATATATAAAATGATAATATTAACTAGGCAAATTAAATTTCAATAACTTAAATTATGTTTTATGACATAAAGTTATTCATAAGAACAATATGATTATTGACACACAATATCTATTTTCATACTAAGACAAAAATACACGCAAAATTATGTTATATGTCATATGATGTTTAGTGACAAGATATCTACTTGGATTTTTTAATAGAAAATTACTTTTTAATTATAGAATTAAATTATGATATTTTAACCGACAATAATTCATATTATTTGATTAATAATACTTCTTAACCTTTACTTTTGTTCATTAGGAGTTCCACAGCTAACTTTCTTCATGTGGTGGTTTTAATATATTGAGGAAATCATATCTCACTCAAACATGAAATCTTTCTTGGTAAATATGTGCAATATTATCAAATTGGAGAAAATCACATCCCAATTGACAGCTGCAACAATGAACAAAAATTTAGTGATTGTATTGAGTGACGGGTTCAGAAATATTTGTCGGAAATTATTAAAGATTATTTGGATATTACAATATAATAATTTTTCCGGTCAGATTCGGCTCGGATTTGTTTTGTCATTGCGCAAAAAACATCTTTAAAACTGTTTCCAAACTCCTGTATTTGCATATATATCAAGAACATATCGAAGCAACTAATTTGAGAATAATGTTAAAAACGATTTTCAAACTTTGCAAAATAGTTACGAACATCAATTAGTCATTAACACCGATAATGTTCAACAAGTTTGAGAACAATGTCGGTTAAAGTAAATATAACAATTGATCGGTAATATCTTCAAACCAATGTATTTTACTTGTTTGATTGGCAAAACATCTATCTCGATATAGTTTTTTTTTTCATCCTACTAACTACTTGATTATTTGAGGTTCAATTCAAGTACTAAAAATGTACTCGGTTATAAACTCTGGTTAGTGAGAAAATATATTATGCTAAACTGTTGGAGGGTCATTGGATCCCAACTGCCTCTGACAATTTGTTTTAGAGAAACTTACTCTTTCTTAAATTTTAAAAGTTTGAGGGGGAATGGGGTACACAAAATTTTATTATACTAGAAAGATGGTTGACGACATAAACATGAATAATAGAGGGTTTTGTAGTTTCTACTAGCATACCACATGAAGAATAAGGCATTACATCATCAAAAAGTGTCACCATTTTATGCCGGTTCTTCAAGAAAATTACATTGTTCCTATATCTCCAAATTGACCACCATTGACCATAAATGATTGCACTATTAAGCTCTTTCCTAGACGAATAAAATTGACCTCATCAACTCAATCTAAGGAGCCATATTCAAAGGTAAAACGACCCCGACCAAGCCGAGACTAACTTCTCAACTCTAACAGCAAAAGAACGCTCACCGAACACATGGAATTGAAGACCTTAGAGAATCATTACACAACGGACAAAGAATACATGGAACCTCAATACCTTTTCGATCTAAGTTCACACGAGTAGGTGATCGAAAAACAAACACCCTCCAAGCACGAATACTTAATTTCCTCGGAATGCAATTAAATCATGTGGTAAGTCTCGACCCAATTAGTAAATCTAATGAATTAATGTAAAAAAGTAAAAGTAAAACTCTTTTTTACATTATTAGATTTAGTGGGTTAATGATTTAATAAAAGTTGTTTAGGTTTAAGGGTTGTAATTTTTTTCGTAGAGAACAACATTCAAAAAATACAAGTTCAATCGAGAATCATTAATATATGTTACGTATTAAAAAATATCTATGGGTTTGGTTGAGTTTGGTTTGGGTAGGTTAGGCTATGTTTGGGCTCAATATGGCCCAAGAAGATTGTTACATAAAGAGAATTTTTTTTATGTGAATTAGATCAAACTCGTATTAAACCCAATGCGTAGGGGGCGTTGCGACCACCAAGTCCAAAAAAGTGCGTGTTTAAAAAAATAAAAATGAAAAAAATAAAATCGAACGTAAAGTAGACACAAAATCGTTGAACCACACACGTGAAATATAAAACATTAAAATCAATAATTAAGTAGATCTGGGACCCGCACGTTACGATTAAGCTATTACACGTAAAAAATAGGTGTAACAACGTTGAATCACATGTGTAAGTTATGATATTTTAACTCTCAAAATTTAAACCAAAATGTAAACGAACAAGTTTTAAAGGTTGAAAAGTACAAGGAATTAAAGTTGAAAGAAAAATTATCCAGGTTAAATTGTAAAAAATATAATAGTATTGGATTTAAAAATAAAAATTTAAAAGAAGGAAAAAAAAGATATGTATAACTTATAATGCTCATGGTACAAACATTGATACAACCTTAACTTGATAATTAGTAATATTTAAATAACGATATTATGCTTAAAAGAATGTTGGAACTTAAAAGAGAAAAAAGAACTTAAAAGAGAAAAAAAGTGTTGATGTGAATTGGACCAAGTAAATTGTTAGAAGTTAGAAGAGTAAAAAATTTTCGAGGTGAATTAGATCGAATAATGAAATTACTTTTATTTGGGTTATAAAAAGTTAAAGGTTAATTTAACCAAGACATCAAGTGAGTTATCGAGTGAGCGCGTAAGCAAGCCACCCTTGGCTCTTGCTCGACTCTCCTATAAATAGAGTCAGCTCAGATCCGCTCATTACAAGAGCCAATTCATGCGAACCTTTTGCGTCTGACTTTCAAGCAAACCATCAGCCACGAACTATTTAAACAGACCTACCAAAACATACAAGAAAATAACAAAGACAATCAAGAATTAAAAAAAGTAACTAATACCAAATAATCTTACAAAGATTACAAATATACAATAAGATATGTGTCCGCCCATACTTATTGTGTGGGTGATAATTTCCATGTGGCATCAATGAAGCAGAGGGGCGTGTGACATGATCGACATGTCGATCTGAAACAATTACCCTATACTGAAAAATGCAGTCCCATGAACAGTTCCCAGCGCCTTTCTGGCGGGCGCTGGTTGGCTGCTTTTTTTTTACTGTAACGTTCTTTATTTTGGTACTAATACATTTGGGTGGGTTCTGGTTGTGTATTTATTGTCTGTCTCAGCTGGTTAGGTTATTGTTTTTTTTTTTGGGGGGGGGGGGGGGGGGGTGGTTCGATTCCTGGGGGCTGTGTTTTTTTCCTTTTTTGATTCTATAGGGTTAGTGGGACACGTGTTGTTTCCCTGTTTCTTCAGTTGGTGACGTGCTCCTCAAACACGTATGTTATTCCCTGCGTTTGACGCCTGTAATCTTCTTCTCTGCCATTCGATTCTCAGGTTTCTTTCTCCTTCGATTTGTAGGTGCGTAGTGTTCCCTGTTTTACTATCTTTTTTCTTTCGGTTTCTACGGGATCGATGGCTACGTATTGCTCACGATGTGTGTTCTTGCCTATGTTTGAGGGCTGTAACTTTTTTTTCTGTCACTCGATTTTCAGGTTGCTCTCTCCTCCGATTTGCAGGTGCGTAATGTTTCTTCTTTTACTATCTGTTTGCTTTTGGTTTCTAGGGCATCGATGGGTAGGTGTTCTTCCCGCATTCTTCCAGCCATAATACAACTGTTATTTCTTCATTCTTTTGCGATTCTTTTTGCATTTTGGGTTCACTGATGACAGCAATTGTTATTGAGAGGACATGATTTATTTTCGCCTGTTAAATGATTCTTGGGGCAGATGCTTTTCTTTACTTTACATGTATGCTTCTGAGTTTTGTCTTTTGTCACAAAAAGATATTTTCACAGATATGGTTGACTATTTTGTCAACACCAAATGTCATTGTGCTGTTGTTAAACATCAAAAGAAAAGGGGCTCCAAAGGGGGATCTTGAGAAATATAGTTGTTTTTTGGGAATATCCGCTGTTTTTTCAGTTTGTATGAACGGTTGGTCTGTGTGTATGCCATTTTGCTTTTCTTAGTTGTTTGGTCTTGATCAAACAATACCATCTGTGTTATTTAACTTTCAAAATGATGTCTGTTAATAATCTGAGGATTTAGTCAATCGTTTCGTGATATGTTATATTATGTTGTTCTGTGTTTTGGTTAGTGTTCAACTTGCTCGGTTGTATAAATGTGAGGTATTGTTGGTTTAGTGTAATATAAATATGGAATATATACAGGTCATACAAGCTCATTTACTAGGTTATCAACAGTGTAGGTCATCTTTTCCTCACATTGTCTACGATTATTCAATACCGGGCCCATAAAAAAACATAACGGTAAGAGTTTCAATAATAGACTTATATGTGCCTGAGTAGTTTTTGCTGTAAAACAGTATATAAATCCTCTTCGTTTGGTGAGTTTTACATCGAATTTGATGCATTGTATGTCTAATTTATATTCTTATTATTGATGCTTGTCACTTGGCTTTCCTTATGGCTGTTGTGTTGTGCTTCGACCTGATGTTACCTTTCTATTATTTTGTCTCAACTTAAAGAGTTTGATAGTTATTGTC